>VTPC01003180.1:77259-147644 GCA_011009095.1 Ignelater luminosus
TGCGCCAGATGAACTATTAGCGGAAACGCTAAAAGTAGGAAAAGATATAATAGTAACTCTGAAATGTCTTCTCAATGAATGCTTCTGTAAGGGTGAGATTCCAACAGAATGGACAAAAAGTGTACACAGATTTACAAATTGTTCATAAAAGTTATCCAGAATCGATAAAGATGGGCGCCTACCTACCAGTGGAGCAGGCTGTTGATATTATTGAGCTGTGATCGGTGGGGTACTGTAACAAGCAACTGCAGAATAGATTCCTGGTACAGACAACTAATTCACTACATCCCCAGAGGTGACGTGTTACCCCTTAAACTTGTTACTCTACTTATGGAGAATGTATTGAAGTCGCTGAATTGGTCAGAAGACATCAACAGAAACGGTACAAATCGTCAACTTTTGAGGATCTGCAATCTATGATAATACAGTTAGCTGAAGCTTCCGAAATGTCCAACATTAATGAAACAATGTTTTCACCATAGACTCTGATTTTTAAGACTTTTAAAAAACAAACATTTAATCAAACTCTAATAATACTCGACAAATCTTCAAGACGTTCAAAGACAGAAGATTTGGAAAGGCTTACTTCAAGAAATCGCATATCCTGATTACCAAACTATTCGTTATTGTTAATCAGAAAAGAAAATACAACAGAAGCGGCTCTTCTAATCCAATAGGTAATAGAATGGCCACGGTAACTGAAACAACGCTAACCTAACACAATTAGCTGCTTGCTTTAAACGGTACTACTGATATTAGTAAGTGCTGGTTTTTTGTGGAAAGATTTTCGAAATTGACTTTTTTGGCAATCTAGTCATTCTAAGTTTGCTTATTTATTGTCGCGTGTCATTCTTTAGATACCTTTGGTTAATATCATAGTCAATTACATTTTCCAAAAGCTAAATAAATCATTTTTAAGATGTATCTTTAATGTTCCGAATTATTTCAAGAAAATCTTTTCAACAGATAATGTTTTTGCAAGAACTAAGTGTTAGGTGTCATTTAAGTATGATTTTGCATTTGTGTGCACATTATGAAAAGTATTATATGTTTAGGAGAACAAAGACTGCAAGGCTTCTTCCATTACTGGATGTAATAAAATGATCAAAACGATCAGATCAGTTTGTTGGCCACCCATCGCGCTTCTTGTAGTTAGTGTTGGATTTAGAATAAAGTCGATATGTTGAAGGGTGTATAAAATTGCAATATTTGGTTAAAAGCCGGCCCCATTGAGGTAACTGTCCTAGAGCACATTGACGCCTATGGGGCGCAAAAATTGGCAAAAATAAATGTAGATAACTTGCACATATGAAAGGTAAATGCAAAAGATAGTTAACGTTAATCCAGATGGCGATGGCAACGATGCGCTATCCACCCAATACTTTGCTTGTGGTAGCATGTTTTTGATCTTTTCAATATTGATCGTCTTTTATGCTTTGAGTCAGTGCTGGGCACCTTTCAATATCTCTCAAAAACCCTTTTTCTTAACAATTCATTATTGAAAATGACAGTTTTCAAATTATAGCTACGGATCTCACAAAATTTGATTTCCTTTAGAATCATTTTAAAGACGCAAGTCTTAGATTTAAGACCATAGTGAAGAACTTACCTTTAGTCGTACCAAAATCATTGAATATTGTCTAAACAATTACTTTTGATGCTTATTTGCACTATCAGGAAATCAATCTTATCTTGTAAACTATGCAGGTTTTGCTTTTCACTTCAATCACTGCGTTGTGTTATTCCAGAAAACACCGTTTGTTATTATTGTCTGAAGGATATATGAAATTCTGAGACCGACCGTCTTCAGGTTCTAAGTATAGGCCTCAAGAAGTATTATTGTTTCCCATATTCTAGAAATGCTTTATCACATCACAGTGATCAATATACAACCTCGTTTATCTCTTTTTAAAGTTCTAGATTTGTTCTGTTGTTCTCTTAGACAGTTCTCTTTTGCGAACAGCTGTTTCAGTTGTGAAGTAAGTTCCAGTCTCATTACGTGAGTTTCCGCTAGCTTCTTTACTAGTAAGTTGACTCTTTCATTTCTTTCTTTTCCTTTATGCCTTGCTAGTTATTTAAGGGCAACCCTAGTTAAGCAGGCTACTCACTGAGACTTCACAATCTTTGATCATATGTGAGGTGAGTTAAACCGTCATATACATGGATTTTAACGCAACCTGACTGTTAAATTTTGATTAAGACGCGCTTGTGTGAATGTTGTTTCTCAATTATATATCTCAGATCTGTCTGGGTTATGATAATTTCAGTCCCAGTGCCTATTTTATAGGCACCCGCCCCAAGCTTTTCTCCAGTATGAGAATCGTCTGTATACAAAATCGTTCCACAGCGATTGTTTAGTTGCTCAGTTATCTCACTTTTGTTCTTTTGTTATACCATCAAAGAGCAGGGTTTCTCAGAAAACTGTGTTTATTAACTGATTAAAGGTTCTTTTCTGTTACTATTACTGGTACAGCCTGATTCATAAGTAAAGCCTGTCAATTAAAACACGAAAACGATTAAGAACAAAATAAAATATAAAGAATATACATTTAACCCTGATTATCAGTACCCAATATAGTCACCGTTTCTGCACACAAGCGTATTTAAACGTGTTGGCATTGAGGCGACTAATGTCTCTGCAAGTTGCAGCAAACGTTTGAAAGCTTTCAATGATAACCTGGGTTTACTTGCCACTGTCATCTTCATTATTCCCCAGACATTTTCTATAGGGCTAAGGTCTGGAGACATTGATGACCATAGCAGAACCTGGATGCTGTTGTCTTCTTTCCATTGTGTGCATTTTCGTGACCGATGCTTAGGGTCGTTGTCTTCTTGCAACCACCACTGTTCAGAATCGGCACCATACATAATACGTGCAGACGGCAAGAGTGCTTTCTTGTAAATGCAGCACATGAAATTGGAATCGAAATTACAGGTAAGAAGAATAAGCTTGCCGAACCCGAATTGCGAAAAGCAGTCCCACGCATGCACTTGCTCCTCTTAATAACATATCTCTTTTCCTTCTTTACCCAGAATTTTTTTTAACGTTTTTTATTTGGAAGGTGCATTCATCAGTAAAAATAATCCTACTCCAGTCCTGACTCTGTTGCGTTTGCGCCTACTCATACCGCCATAGCACTTGACGTTCTGTTAGGAGAGGAATCACCTTCGGCGTCTTAGATCTGTACCCAAACTCCTTTAATCTACGGATAATTGTCGCTTTTGAAAGATTTATGCCCTTGCGTTTTAAAACTTCTTGCAATTGCGCGACGGTTTTGTCTAGACTGGTGTTAAAAACGTGTAACAACACTTTGTCTTGTTTTCTGTTGGTCATTTATATTTCCCGTCTTTGTGTAACGATTAATCCACCACTTCACAGTCTTTTCACTTACACTTACATACTTCGATATCCGTGCTGGTGTCTATTTTGGACCGAAGCGGTGTTGAGATAAAAAGACAATCCTTCATCGTTTTTTCACCGAAATTGACATTCTTTTAAACTGCTCGTGCGTATCACAAGGAACACTTGAGGCGACTAAAGTAATTACTGCTGATCAGCATTTTGAACAAGTAAAAAGATGCAGCAGGACTAAATAAATTTTTATGATCGGTTCAAAATCTAAGAGGGAGTCGTTACTTATGATTCAGGCTGTACTTTTTATAGTTTCCGTTGCATTTAAACGCTAGTAGGTCTTTGGAGCTTGCTTGGTTCGGTGACTACTGTTTTACTTTTAAATTTAAGCCCACAGGTATAATAACTTTGTTATACATACTAATTCAGTATAGCTTAGCCAGTTTCAGTTCTCAGGATTAAATAGAGCTTTCCGGCTCAAAGGGTCATAGTCACTTTGTTGTTTCTTGGTTATGATATCTCAAGATAATTTAGTGCTAACTACAACGTTATTTTGAGGTTTTCGTAGTGTCTGCACAAGTTCATAAATTTTTCTCGTTGTTTTGACAAAAAAAAAAAGTTTGTCTGCTCAAAATTTCTGAACAGTATTTCGGAGCACTGATCAAAGATTACTGAATGATATAAGGTACACCGATGTATTTGTAAAACTAGATGGCAGTAACACTTGCTTATTAGTAAAAGATCAGATAGTGTTTGCCTTAAAGATTCTTTTGTAATGTTTTACACGCCCCATGTTTCATTACAAGGCAATACTAAGATTCTTTGGAAATGAAGACTTTGCAAAACACGGGAGCGTTATTTCTTGAGAGCCAGAATACGGAAAAAGTTTGGACAGCAAATCTTTTTGCAAGAATAGCAAATATTTTTGTCACACAGTATAATGTTCTGTTCTTGCCGCTAGCGCACTTTGGTAGATACAACAAATTTATAATTTATTTTAAAGTTAGGAACAGATTAATTTGTTGCTACAGCAAAAAATGTTTGCTGTCCAAAATTTCACTAAATTTCTTGTTGCACCAACAAAACATTTTTTGCGCGTACTAAGACGGTTTTTTACGTTTTTTTATAAATGTCAGTCTTGTGCCGGAACTACATTCTACATGACCACAACTAGCAATAAAAACGAAACTTTGGAACCTTAGGGCATTGCACTGAAAGGATAGAAGTAGAGGTCTTTAGAGTTCATGATACATTGAACTTGCACCGTCGGTGTTAAAGAGAGTTGCGATTGGATTCTCGAAAGATATTGAAATGGGTCTAAAAGGAATTACTCCTCTTGGGTACTTGTGTACCAACTCACTGGATTTAGTCTATTATCACTCAAACTTTATTCGCTATAGAAGACGTAAGAAAATAAGCAAAATTATTTTTCTGTTCGGTAACAAAAAGATATAGAAGAGATGCATTTGTGGATTTGTAAAAACAGGGAGACACTAGAAAATGCTTTCTTACAAAGAGATTCTGAAAAAATCAAATGATTAGCTTCGGAAATCGTGGAGAATTGCCAAAGTATACCCAACATTCACTAAGATTTAAGAATGTGATAAAAAAGGAGATTCTAGAAGAGAATGGTGAGGGTTTCGTGCAATGCCCTTTTTAATATCTTGTGAACGGTTCGTCAAATGAAAATCGGACTTTCTGTGTTGGGCTTAACGTAGTACGAGAAAGGAACTGCTAGTAGTAACCTGGATCGTCATTTGTTTCTGTTTCTGTTAAGTCAAAAGATTCAATCTTGATCTCTAGAAATTGAAAAAAGCAATACACAGTGACTTTTCCGGCAGCCGGGTTGTGTGCTTAGAAGACTTGGTCAAGAAGATTTTTACTGATTAGGTATGGGAGATAAGCACGTGTATATGGCCACTAGATCTTAATTCTATATCGTTCTTTATTATTTTTTTGATTAGCTGTGGCATTATCTTTATCATTATCTAGTCTGCAGTTCACTATTTTTATTTAATTTCTAGTACTGAGAGTGATTAACTAAAATTTAGACGTTTTGAGATTTTGTTTCTGTTTTTATCAAATATTCGTTTAAATTAGAAAATCTTTATTTTGTCCTATTCGTTTGTTGCATATTGTTTTTCAAATAAAGACAGTTTAATGTTCTGTTTGAATTAATAATTATTTAGCTATGGTCAGTATACACCTGATCAATCATCAGTAAAATGGAATTTAAACAGATGAGTGATTTTTTGCAAGTTACACAGGTTATTTCGTTTCAGTTTTGGACAATACAAAACTATTTTTAGAAAATAGATTCGAAATATGTTAGCTTGAAATAGTTTAAATTAATACCAAAGCAATTTTCAACCCTTGCGTTTTTCCTATTGTTATTTTTATTAAATAACAGCTAAATCAGTTTAATCTGATACCTCTAAAAATACACCCACCAATTATAAACGTAATAATGTAAACACAGCAAAAATGCTAAAATCTCTCAAAAATTGAACTGAATTTAAATTCGCCGTTATCAACAATCATGAAATGCACGTTAATTTTACATCTATTAAGGTTACATGACACATTAAAATTTACAAACATTACAAAACTGTTATTTCTCTCAACCGCGACCCTCCCTTTTCCTTTTTAAAAATAATAGTGACACCCTCGGTGACACCTAAACAATAACTTTTCAAAAATAGAACACAGTAGTCAAACATAAATAATAATCATTTGCAGTGTGTTTCTATTTGCGATTCCCACGTTCCGCCTTCGCAAAAGCCGCACGCGTGCATAGACTATAGGACACACATTAAATATCTAACAAATCCGATTCATATGTTAATCCACATATATCGATATGTCAAACGCGTTTACTAAAACCACATTTATTACTTTTGTGTAAACAAACTCTCTTTATGGGAGAAGATTTACAGTTAGGTTACCATAAATAGATCGACTTTATGTGATATTAATCCTAATCGTAATGGATTTTTTCGTGTTGATTTTTGGGATCAACAATTTTTGTGATGTAGGGGGCAGATCTGCAAATAATATGATTTTTGAAACTTAAAGTTGAAGGAACACAGTAAACTTTATACTGTTCCTACTGATTTATGTCTATTTATTAATATATTCCTTCCGCAGACAATATATTTTATTTGACACCATAAAAACATCACATACACTTGCTGGTTATATTTCATGTGCTGTTATCATCCCTCTCCCTTGTATATGCGTGCGGCAGTCAGACTAATACTACATTCGCTACCGCCTAAATACACATAGAGATTATTATTACATTGCTACTTGTATATTTGTTATCTATCACATTGTGTTTGTCCAACAAAAATATAAAATTCTATCTATTTGTACATTATTACATAAATTATTTACATTCAGTATATTTACGTGGGAATTAAATAATTGCAATTTAACTCGAAATATTGCAGTTCCTATCAGAAGATCTATGTGGACATCTAGAAAATAGCAATTTGAGTGTGTAAAAGGGGAAAATAAATCCAAAAACGGGAAATTCTACTGACAGTCGGATGTAGCCCGTTAGTGAAGTTCAGGGTGGAAAAGCAACCACCCGCGACGACCCTCAGCTATTATACTCACAGATAAAGTTGATTCAATTATAGGCAACCGCATCTGCCATCTGTTGGCCATTATGAGTGCGCATTGGCCGTACTAACGTGATTAACTCATTGCTAATCTCTCTGCAGCAGCTTGACTTGGCGTCCTTTTGGCGTCGATAGCATCAGATTAGCATAGCGATAAGATATACGTGATAATAGAGATGAGATGGCTTAATAATTTAATAAGTGAACCAACACACACTCTCATTATTAATCCGTGTCCACGATCGCTTAACACGAACGCATCTGCTCGCGTTTAAATTATCATTTTACGGTTTTATTTCTTCTTTAAATTTCTCTTAATTAGGGAAGAATTTAGAAGTACAAGATCGAATTATTTATGATAAACAAAAAGGAGCTCTGAAAATTTTAGGATTCTGAAAAATTTAAGAAAATTAACCTTTTTTGTAACACTGTTGGATTTTAATTATTCCTAAGGATTCTTCAAATTTATCCAAATTTATGGGCATGGTAAGAATTTTTTTTTAATTAACTGTTTCTTAAAACAGAAACAAAATTTTATTTAAACAAACTGACGATACTCATTAGCAAAGTAAAGAGAATGATGTTCTATTACTCTAACTAGCATCAGATCCGTTTTAATAACTTGTATGTTACCGCCATCTAGCGATTTTCTCTGTACAGTCAGTAAACTCTTAGTTATGGATCCAATATCTTACAAATGTGCTTTTGCTACATAAATTACAAAACAATTTTTGTATTTTTACACTATTTAGACTGTAGTAGTAAGATCTGTTAATCACTCACTGAAAATGTTGGAAAATATAAACCTAGAAACTTTGAACTAATTCTGAATACTGCACATATACGTCTTTACCTACAAAGTACTGGAACTAAGTAGAGCAATCTTTAAATTGGTTAGTTTGCAAACCATTACGTAACATTAATAACCTGTAGAGATCCAACATTTGAAATAGCTGTAGACTCGGACTCATTATGTCTCTCACTAAGACGCTGTTAAGTTTATATAGAGGGAATCATAACAAGAACTGTAATCAAAAGCTCTGATTAGGTTAATTAAAGTCTTTCACTTAAACTTCATTATTTATTTAATGCTCAGTTTTTTTACTTAAATGGTTTTTTCTGTTCGTATGTAGTCTTGTACTTATCAAAAAATAAGGCTCAAATCAGTTGCAATCCGATGATTCATTTGTTGTTTTTAGAAAACGTCTACTATTACTTTTTACTGCCAAGTCCATTTCTTCACACTTTGATACTTTTCATAAATGTCAGAATACAGAAATTCAGTTTAAACATACAAACTAGCTAATTTGAATTATTTGCCACCAGTTTTGCTAAAGACAAAGTCGTGTTCTTTTAGGCAAGTTTTAACTTTACGACGAAATCATTCAATTTTCATTAGTGATGATAGAAGGTAACGAGGTAACTCTCAAACGATCTTTGTCCCAATGGTAGCTGCTAATCTTTGAATCAATTGCTGATTTTGGACTTTTGGGTTTTCTTAGATTCTTTTATACCAAAACAGTAATAAAATGCTTTAGCCTTGAGTAACATGTACAGAAACCTATTAAAGTCTATTTGGCTTTAAGTGGTTCAATAATCAATTGAAAAATTAAAAAATTCTCAGATCAATACTCTGCTTTAATCACAAAACATTGATTATTATGGTGGTGATTTATTCCTTATTATTATTTCCTTTATTACTGATAGAAATATGTTAGAAATTGCAGATTCTTCGTTTTTCTTGGCTTCTATTTTGAATTGTTTCGTTTTGGGTTTCTTGACCTTGAACATTTTAATAACAGAAAGCATTCTATCTCTTTAATTTTTATTTGAAGAGCACGTAGATTGTAGATTGTAAATTGCGAATAGATCGGTTGCCACACTAAAGCTTGCCTTTACCACGACCTATAAAATCTTTTGTGAATAACATTTTATCCAGTGTCGATCATTGAATACATAATCCAAAATTATGGTAAACCTGAGTATATGCTTTGAGGTTAGATTATAACCTCTTGAGAAATCAGAGAGGCAGTTTAGCCTGAGCAAATCAATGCTCTGCAATTGCAGAGTAGATGTGCTGTACGTTATTGATACAATAAGGACATTTTGGGCTTAATTGAAGATAAAAGTATCTGGAAAGTGAATACCCCTGTTTTGCAGGCAATACACAAAGAATTACACTATGTACAGTACAGGTGTGTAAGCTCTAACATCAAGCGACTACGAACACCTTATTCAATTTGGAGTATAAAGCGTGGTCCAGGTATGACCGCGCTTTTTATAGTTGCTGATAATTGTAATAGACATTAGAAACAGAAACTTCCTGACAGCTAATCGCCCGCTGATTTAATTAAGTTGGTTAGACATTACAATGGGTAAACGAGCACGGTATCAGTTTATAGCAAAGCAAATAGTTGCATTTTTCCAAAGCAATAATAACGATCGCAAATTGATACTTCATCATCTTCGAACGCAAGGAATACCTACGCAAACAATTCCAAGATATTCTGAAAATGTTTCACGACAAAGAGCGTGTTATTTAAAAACCAATTCTGACTGTACAAGGACTGTGAGAACCGCAAAGACAATTAAAAAAGTATACATACAGATTTCTCAAAAATAATCAAGAAGATTGTTTGGTTGCGAGGTTGTTAAGATGGAACGAGGTCGTCTAGGCAAAAAATAAAAAAATGTTACTAAATATAACTGAAGGTTATCAGGAGTATTATTGTAGGTTGATATCATTCTATTTTTTTGTATTTGATAACCCCAATATAAAAGAGAGCAAAAATAAATATTTGGTGCCAAAACGACCTTACATCCAAACGTTTTCGCGTCCGAACGACCTCATCTAAACGTCCTCGTGCACGAACAATCTCTTCCAAACATCCAGCACACAAACGATCAGCCCAACGGCAGCGTCCAAACGTCATAAACCCTGCAGGTCTAATTATTTTCAGTAGAGACCTTCAATCAATATTGATAATATTATAGACTTATTTATCTTGCCCAACCGAATGACTGAGAGACTGTTTTTAATTTATCTTTTTACAAAATGACCTTCTAAAGCAGCTAGAAGATGTTGCTTTAGATGTCCGTCAGCACATGTGATACCTGTAAATCAAAGCTTCTCCGCGTTATGATTGAATGGTACAAAGCCATTTAAATACCGTTTTTCCTGATCGATAGATTGGTTTAGACAAAATATCTTCTATTGCTAAAGACCATTGTCAAAGAATAACCGAATCTAAAACTTGGCAATAACCTAAATGAAACATTTGATTAGGTTAACTGACACTACACAGTGGCACATTAGACGAAATAGGGTTAGATCGATAGGGCGGTGTATTACTCTCAAATTTTTGCAAGTTTTAATTGGCATTACTTGCTTACGAGTGCAAAATGGCTTATCAGTACTAAGTACTTTTTTATGTTACAGGTACACCATACTAGTCTACTGCCTTCAGACCACATGACGATCAATACGTTACCAATGAAGTTTGGGATAGCTATGACTCAACGCGCAGAAATGGATCAAAGAAATCCTTGTTATTATCTAGTGTGTAACGTAATCTTGAGTTACATAATATGTTTACTCTAGTATAACTAAGACGCTACTGGTTTTAGGCCGGCTAAACTTAGTAGGTGGCCTTGAGTGAGGGATAAGGCAGTTATACGTACAATAAAACACCAAAAAATATTTAGTACATCTATTGAAAAAAAAAATAATATCATAAAGGCGCTAGTTTTTCCCAAGGAAAAACAGCACAAACTATAAAATTTTAAAGATAAAGATATTAAGATGGTAATATTAATAAAAGTCTTAAACAATCAATGAAATGATTAATCTAAATCTTTAAAGAAAAATCCTTTAAACAACTTAAATTTTATCACTTAAAACCATTAGATTTATACAAACAATAAAAATGTATTACAATCTATATTCAAAAATTTGCAAATCAAGATTTTTTAGTAAAGAAATTCATAATCATACATCAAGAAAAAAATAAAATTTTGAAACGGAAACTTATAAAACTCTATTTAAGAGTGAGAAAAAAAACAGACTTACCATGTGATCTGAATTCCAGATTTTATACAGCGCTGTAAAAGGAAAACGAAGAATCTGTAACAAACTACGCAAAAACACAAACACTGCTCTTAACCCACACTTCTTAGGTTTTTTTTTTCTTAAGAAACTAACAATTAAAAATATTACTAAAGAAAAATTTAATCAAGCTGCTAAAGCCTACTAATGACTTTATCGGAATGAATTTAAGTTAACTAAGATTAATACAAAGTGTAAATGTAAGAAATAGATTAAATTTAACAATTTAAGCAAATTTAAAAATATTTAAATTGAATAACAGCAATGTTGAGATAGTAGAACAGGTTGCTCAGAGTATACAGCATATGCGCCGGCACACCGTCCTTCACGGGCCGATCAGAAATTAACTTGGAACAAAGATAATTATCATAAAACGGATGATATGATCGGGAGTAGAACGGTATTGCGTCATCTTTCACAGCATCTATAATTTTATATTTTTACCATGCGAAGATAATCTTTAACAACGATCCTCTATTTTCTTCGATGTGGTAACAAGCTAAAAAACCAAAAATCTCCCATAAGACGTAGAAAGCAAAAACAGAAAACCTTCTTACCCTCGCTGGATTGAGGCTAGTCACAAGTGAAGGAAATTTGATGTATCCCTGTCACAAACACAGCACCTAAACTGCTTTAACTGACTTCAGTTACCTCCGAGACAAGCTCTCTCCAATTTAAATAGACAACAGAGGACTTGAAGATGATAAGTTATACACATGAGCTGGTACAGATATCTTAACTTCAATTCATTTTGGTTAAGCCAAAAGCAAAAGATCAACCGCACGTTTAGAAAAATCAACAAGTAAGAACCACATAGTATACCAATTTGCACCTGAACACTTATCCGAATATCAACTACAGAACGTAGAAGAGTTGCGAGCTAATAATTAAAGGTGATATCTAAAGTATAGTTAAGGTCTATAATGAAGTAAATTAACCAGAATTCAAGCTACGGCTGTGAGAGTTCAACATACTGCCAAAATAAAAGTTAAATGTATGAAGAATTATACCTTATGTCCCGCTAGCTACAATAAATAAAATGGAAAAGTTCGTCAACCCTAAATTAATTTCAAAATCTAGAAAGACTACCAAAAGAATACAAAGTTACACCGACTAAATACAATACATGTAACGGAAACAATAAGTGAATGTTACAAGTTAAACCACTGCTGCTGTTGATCTCGACTCTAGTCTACAAAAATCACTTTTTGAAATGTATTGTTAGGAATAGAAAAAGAATGTCAAACAGTCCACACTATTTAACACATCGTTCAATAAGTCCCGAGACTAACCCAGAGATGGTGCTAGTAGTACCAAACTAGCCACGTTTCCGTAGAGTGCGAACCTTCACATGAAACGTGTAAAAATCTCACGTCGATTGGACCACAAACAGCAGAGTTATCGAGGTTAGAGTAAAGTCACTTTGTAATTTGTTTGAAAAATGGAACAAAGCAAGTTTCGCGTGTTGATAAAACATTGTTTTTTAATGGGTAAAAACACCGTAGAAGCCCAGCAATGGCTTGAGAAACGTTACCCGGACTCCTCTCCATCCAAATCAACGATTTGTCGTTGGTATGCTGAGTTTAAACGTGGTCGTACGGACACAAACGATGCGGAACGTTCGGGTAGGCCTTTGGAAGCCGTTACACCGGAAAATGTGAGTGAAGTATTCAAAATCGTAATGAAAAATCGCAAAGTAAAGGTCCGTGAGATTGCAGAAATGACACAGATATCATCTGAAGCGTATTTACAATCCTTCATGAAAAATTGAGCATGAAAAAGGTTTTTTCCAAGTGGGTGCCGCGATTGCTTTCAATGGAACAAAAACAGCAACGAATCGACGATTCAGAGAGCTGTTTATCGCTATTTACTCGCAATAAAAAGGATTTCCTGCGTCGATACGTGACCATGGATGAAACATGGATACATCATTTCACTCCGGAGTCGAATCGGCAATCATCTGAGTGGCGCATGGCTGGCGAAAGCCGCCCAAAGCGTCCAAAAACGCAGCAATCTGCTGGCAAAGTCATGGCGTCTGTTTTTTGGGATACACATGGCGTCATTTTCATTGACTACCTGGAAAAAGGTAAATCGATCAACAGTGATTATTATATTGACTTGTTGGTACGTTTGAAGGAGGAGATCGCAGCAAAACGACCGCACATGAAGAAGAAAAAAATCCTTTTTCAGCAAGACAATGCACCATGCCACAAGTCCATGAAAACAATGGCAAAAATCTACGAGTTGGGCTTTGATTTGCTTCCCCATCCCCCGTATTCGCCAGATTTAGCCCCCAGCGACTACTGGCTCTTTGCTGATCTCGAAAAAATGCTCCAGGGAAAAAAATTTGGCTCGAATGAGGAGGTCATTGCCGAAACTGAAGCCTATTTTGAAGCAAAGGATAAATCCTTCTATAAACATGGTATAGAAATGTTGGAAAGGCGTTGGAAAGATTGTATCACTCTAAAAGAAGATTATATTGATGAATAAAAATGATTTTTGAAAAAAAAATGTTGTTTTCGTTGTTAGTCTCGGGACTTATTGAACGATGTGTTAGAAAATAAAATGCAGTCAAATTAGGACAATCTAAGAAACCCTACAGGTATTGGGAATGAGATTAAGGTAAAGATGAATCCCGGCCAGAATCTGCGCATGTACAATCCAATTTAAAACACATTGATCATCAATTAAAACTTTTGTATATTTTACAGTTTGAACATTAACCACTAAATTGTTTGCTCGAACATTAATTTTCTCTGATAAAGCCTTTATACATGCCAATTCAGTCCAGGGGTCCAAGTTTGCGTACTTCTGTCCTAAGGTAAAGGTATGATGGTTTTCACTAACACGATTCTTCTCAAATAAGCTATTTCCTGTCGTACTATCATTAGTTATTTGGTTGTTGCATCTCTGCTATGTGATTTCAACTTTCATGCAAGTTCTTGTTTTTGATAACAAGCAGAAAACGCGATACCATCGATAACTATGTATCTACTACCTGCAAACAGCATATCCTTTTGTGAAAGAATTTGTTTTTTGTAAGAGCTTTTTATTAACTTTAACATCAATTTAGTTGAAGATTCTAAAATAAAGATAATTTTATCTTTTTAAAGCGTCATTAACCTCTTAATTGCATGTATAAATTTCTTAAAAAATAATTTTGCAATAAAGATAAAACAAGAAAAAGAAATTAAAAAATATATATGTATAAGTTTGGGAGAATTAAATTTATACTATAATATAAGAGAGAGGGAATTAAAATTCTGAGTTTTGCATTTCGGTCACGCTTCAGCTGTTTAGAAGTATTTACATTTTAGATTCGGTTTAATTAATACAGCAACTCTTCTTAAATAACGACTTTAAGAAAATGGATTTGTCTAAAATAGCTGCACCATTTTCCACAGCTGTCCTCTGAAATATTAAACACGATGTTTTATTTCAAGTTTACGCGTACATAATGGATTGTTAACACCGGGTTTTCCTTTTTTAACTTTTAGGACTGCTTTTTCCTTATTTTTCTTCCATAATTTAAAAGAAAGAATGTTGTAATTAAATAAGAAATATTTTGTTAAGGACATTAAAAATTTTAAAATATCACTTTTATACGATTTTCGCATATATTAACAGGTCATTTCGTTTCGTGTTAATTTTTTTTGTGCGCCACCCACAAGCAGTGTAATGTAAAACAAACCTGAAACAAGTTATTAGTTATAATTACATTGCATGCCTGTTCGATCAGATACCGGTTCAGTTTGAAATTTTGTTCTTTAGTAACTTATAGCATCTGATTATTGCCTGATTTACATTTATGAATAGCTACTTTAAGTTGAGTCTTGAGATATCACGCAAACTATATAATAGTAAAACTATGACAGACTCATGTTTTATTCTACAGAGTAAAATATTCTACATGAATTGAATTTGTTTGACCTGCTTTGTTCAATATATTAAAATAACAGTAAGGAAAATTCTTGGAAAGGTGAATTTTAGTCACAACGATATTAAAATTCCATCTCGATACTCATAAATCACACAAAACGAAACGTTTCCTAATTTAGCACACGTTTTTGACAATAATTATAACGATATCGACAATTCTCTATAGATACGACACAAAAAAGAAACCTCACAAAAAAGACTCTTTTGTATTTTTATGAAACAAAATGTGCCCTTTTTCTATTTTCTTGTTTATGCGCATATCTGTCAGAAGCAAACAAAAAGCAATGACACTCAGTGCCTCTTTTCTAGAATATTTTTATAATTAATCCTGGTCGTAACATCATCCATTGTTGTTTGAATACAGCGCATTATAAATATGATAAATGAGACGCTAGAGGTAGCTACTGTCGCATTAACTCGTTTTAAAATCTGTCCTGGACGTTTCTGGGCGCATTAATATCATATACGCGATTACCCGTGAATGGGAGCAGCCTCTTTTTAAATGGACTTAAATATTGAACACTTTTGCTTACGCTCTTTTAAAATGCTCAACTTTAAATATCAAAACTGGCTTCTTTTTACACTGTAGCTGACAGAAGGTCCGATAGGCACGCCCTGTTGTAAAAATATTATATTAATGTGTTAATAATGGCCTCAAGAGAATAATAATATGTGATTTTAAAAGAGAACGATCAGATTATTTCTGTGACTAATGTTCTCTTCTTTTCGGAAATGATTACCATCCTATTTAATTCACATTAAAAAAGAAGTGTAATTTACATTTTTTATGTGTTTTGGTTAATTGAACTATAATCTCTTTGATTAACATAATATTTTCTCAAACATCTTCTGTTTTCAAATTAAATTTAATGTCTTAAATAGTACGATTGTATTCATCTGCTTTTATTGCTTTCATTATTTTTTTGTTTGCAATTAGCAGATATTTCCAAATAATATAATTAACTACTTACAAGACATTCTTAACGTACAGCTACTGTTTGTTAATAAAAATACCTTTTGTAACGGTAGAATAATTAACACGTTCGTCAATGTGTAACAACTTTTTAATACGCCCCTACTCACTATAGAATAGTAGGTATGATTTAGTAACAATCCGTGAGAAAAAAACTTACGAAGCCAATAATTATCATGAGGTAAAAACTGTGTAAACATCAAAAGAATAAATATATAAGCTTAGCTCACATTAGGAATTAGTATGCTTGGTATAGTTCATTCAGTGACGAGAATCAAGATGAGCAAGGGGTTATAAGAATTTTCATACTAAGATAGTATTATAGCATATTACTGTATATACCCAGACAGATTCTTCACGAAAGTAGAAAGTTGTCTAGCTGCCTACTTAATTAACGGATAATATAGACATACATATGTTAATGCAGCAAGGTCCGTATTAGAAAATTAGGATTAAATTAATGTATGCAATGTTAGTTTCATTATTTTACAATAATTTGTGTTTTAGATCTACAATCTTAATATAATTAATTTATTAGTACAGATGAATTGTGTTTATATTAAACAAGACGTGTGGAAATACTAAACGAGTGCTTAGTTGCCAATTGTACTCTTTTCGTCTTTTATCTACATAATTCATGCGGTTTTGTTCGCTTCAGTCTTCTTCTTTCATTGGTTGTGTCCAATAATTGAATTGCTTCCACGTTTGGATGATTGAGAAGTCTAATCTCATGTTTATTGGCTCGTTGCTTGATGACTTCCTCTATCGTGGGTATGTTGAGGTCGTTATGTATTTCGTTATTGGTTACGTATCGATACGCGTTGGTGATCATCCTCAGGAATTTGTTTTGACATTTTTTGTATTAACTCTCGATTAGATTTATGTGCACAACCCCAAAGTTGTATCCCATACATCCATATCGGTTTGAATATAGATAGATAAATAGTTCTTTTACAATGAAGATTCATTTTAGAATAATGTCCAACCAGCCAATACATTTGTCGTTGTTTAATGCGAATTTGTTCAGCTTTTTTTCTTAGATGGTGTTTCCAGTTTAATCTTGAATCTAAATGAAGCCCAAGATATTTTGCTGATTCTGCTTGAGGGATTGGTACCTCGTTGAGATATGTTCTTAGACTGCAATTTCTTCGCCGCAACGTATATGTGACGTGGACTGATTTCAGCTCATTAAGCTTGATCTTCCAGTCTTTTGTCCATCTGTTGATTTTGTTCAGTGTGCGTTGAGTTTTCTCAACTGCTATTGATTGTGATTAATTTACCGCCATGATTACAGTATCATCTGCAAAGGTTCCGGTGAATGTCTCATCTGATGTTGGAATATCAGCAGTATATAGCAGGTACAAAAGGGGTCCCAACACACTTCCCTGCGGTACGCCTGCTTTTATTGGATAAAATTTTGACTTGGCATCCTCGTGCATCACTCGAAATTGCCGATTAGCTAAGTATGATTCTAGCAATCTGCAGTAATTTTTGGGTAGCATTTTACTCATTTTGAGGATTAAACCTTTGTGCCACACTCTGTCAAACGCCTGCGACACATCAAGGAATACTGCAGAGCAATATTTCCCTTCTTCAAAAGCTCGTTCAATGACTTTGATGACTCGATGTACTTGATCGATAGCTGAGTGTTTATTTCGGAATCCGAACTGGAAGTCCGGGATGTTCATTAAAGGCTTAAGCCGCTTTAAAAATAGTTTCTCGAATAGTTTTGAGATTGTTGGAAGAAGTGAAATCGGTCTATACCATCCAACTTCCTCGTCTGACTTATCTGGCTTTTTTAACATGATTATCTGTGCCATCTTGAAGCACTCAGAAACGTATTCCAAGCGTAAGCAGGCATTGAAGAGATATGTAAGCATGATAATGGCCTTCCTTGGCAGTTCTTTGAACACCCCAGGTGATATTTCGTCGATCCCTGGTGCCTTTTTTGGATTGAGATTTTGATCTATTTCTTTTGCTATTTCTATTGGTGTGAACAATTTGAATGCTATTTCTGGTTGATAAGTTGGTATAGTTTGTATATCAGACTGTATTTCGTGTGGTTGGAATGTATTTGCTAGATGTTGCGCAAACAATTCAGCTTTTTCACCGTTTTTTCGTAGCCAGTTAGTTACCTTGAGTGTCTCTTATGGGAGGGACACGAGTAACGGGCCTTTTGTATCTTCTTATCGCTTTCCACAATGAGTATTCCTTGTCCACTTCCGGTCCGAGGTTATTTAAGTACTCGTCGAGGCAATTTTGTTTGTATGTATTAATCATTTCTCTGACTTGATTGCTTATTCTGTTGAATTCTGTTTTATCAGTAGGGTTTCGGGTAGTGTGCCATATCCTTCTGGCTCTCCTTCTTTCTTTAATTTGTTCTCTAATACTAGCGAGATATTTTATTTCACATATGGGAGTTTCTTTTGCTTCAGGGGTAGCTTTTCTTGCTGCTGTTTTGATATTCTCAATAAAATTCCTAGATTACCATTCTAGGTCTTTTTAGATTTCAAGTTTACTTTTAAATTGATTATCTCTTCCAGTTTATCTCTGAATCTGTATACTTATTTGTGAGATTAGTTTTTCTTTTCTTTAACTGGACTGGGGTATGATCTGATGTTAGATCATCACTGCCTTCTACTTCAATATAATTTGATCCAATTTCTTTTGATATAAAGAAGTCTAATAGATCAGATGACTTTCTCACATCTGTAGGCCAGTAGGTCGGTCTGCGTGAGGAATGATGATCACAATTTAGTTGGTTAATAGCACTTAATAATTCTCTACCTTTTCCAGGTGATATTAATCTTGATCCCCATGCTGTATGTTTGATATTGTAGTCGCCACTGATAATAAATCTCGGACCGAGAGAATTAAAGATGTCGATGAAGTCATTTCTTGCTGGGGTATGTCCAGGTGGACAATATGCTGCAGCAATGTTAAGGTCAGCTACATTTCGTTGGATTGTGATGACAGTCGCTTAAATGTAAGGTTCTCGAATGTGTTCTCGTTCATAATGTTGAATATTTTCTTTGATTATGATGGCGGTACCTCCTCTAGCCTGTCCACTTGGGTGTGTAGTCCAGTAGGAGTCATAGCCACGTATTTTGATAAAATTTTTGTTTGAAAAATGTGTCTCAGAAATGAGAGCTATGTCTATATTGTTTGTTCGCAGATAGATTTCTAGTTCTTGGGCTCTTTGATTGAGCCCATTTGCATTCCACGTTATAATGCGCAGGAACGGATTATTCATGTTTGTTTCTGCTTGACTTGGTTTGGGGTATTTTGGTTATCTCCAAGTTTTCCACCCCCTTGGATAACTGACAAAAATTCTTTCTCATTTCAGTCTGAAATTCGGTGAGCATTTTCATCATGTCGCTGATGGTAGGCTCGTCACTTAGAGGTTTTTGTTTTTTTGCTTCAATTTGTTTGTCGTTGGACTTTTTGGTGGCATTATCGTAGGTTCCAGAGGTTGAAGGCTTTACTGGTTCTTGTGGTTCGTTGTGTACCATGGTATGTGGCGTTACAGGTCTGTGTGGCTTGTTAGTTACTTGCTGCAACCGTTGTACCGCTGTAGTTTTTTTTTACTGCAGTTCTTTCCTTTTCTTTTGATACACTGCGCATCCTTTATAGTTGGCTGTGTGTCATTTCTCATTGCAAAGTGCACATGTTGCTACACTATTACGTTGGTTCTTGCATTCTCTTGTATGGTGTTTACCAGCACACTTGACACATCTTGCTTCTCTGCTGCAGAAGTTTTTTGTGTGTCCAAGCTGCTGACAGTTAGTACATTGGGGAATACTATTGTTTTTTTAGGCGGTTCTACGGTTATCTTGCAGTCGACAAGTTCTTTGATGTTATAGATTTCTTTGTTGTTTTCATTTTGCACAAGATCGACATAAAACAATGGAAATACCTTAGTAGTTTTTTCTCCGCTTTTGTTTATAGACTTCTGGACGATAGGAGTGATGACAGCTACTTCATGACCTAAGGCATTTATATCTTGCTTGATGTCATCATGCTTGGTTGACGCTGGTAGACCTCTGATCACTATCCTGTACCATTTGTCATTTTTAAGTTGATAGGTATGGAATTCTAACTTATTAAATGGGCTGTTAGTTGTTCCTTTGTTAGCTTCTTTTATTTCTAGGAGCCATTGTTTGACTTTTCGGTAATCAGTTTTGTCATCAACGGTTATGTTGATATCATTGTTAGACACAGCTTTAAAGTGCATTGGTTTAGCCACTACGCTTTTTATTTGTGACCTGAATATATTGAAATCATTAATGTTGTTCACCTTGATGGGCGGTGGCAGTGGTATATTGCCTTTTTCTTTCTTCCTTTTGGTGACTTCTGATTTCTTATCAGAGGGAGACGGTGTCATTGCGGACTTTTTCCTCTTTTTATCTTTTTTACTTTTTACTTCTCTCCATTGAGGGTTTATTTCATCCTCCAATTCTTCTTCGTCAGTAAAGTACTGTACTGCAGAGAGATCGTTTGTTTTGGGTGATTCCTGTAGATTGTTTGACTGATCACGTTGAAATTGTGATCGGAGAGCTGCAATCTCACTATTTAACTGTTGTAGTTGTTGATTTAATTGTTGATTAATCGTTCTTAATTCATCGTTTTGTAGCGTAAGTGTGTTTGGATCAAAATAATTTACTGGGATTCCAGGCTGCATGCTGGTGTTTTGTGGGTTCATTTTATCGCGCGTTTATTGTTTTTATCACTTAAACGGTCACTGAACTCGTCACATACTCGTTATCAGACAACGCAGAGAGCGGCGAACACGTCCGTACGTTTCGAAAGTCAAGCGAGTACTTGGTTCCTGTGACGATACTTTTGAATATGATTTTAAACACTTTTTGAAGGTCAGTGAACTGTCACTTGAGGGTTTATTTTTAATAACTACCTTTTACAGCATACTATTATTTATGGACCTTGTTATTGTACAAATAAGCAGTGTCACCATTTAAAACAAACTTAATGATGCCAAAAAGTCTGTTTCATCATACCTAAGAAAATCGCTGTCAAGTGTGATGACTGACCATTCCGAAAGAAAGGTTTATCTTGTCAAAGTTTCTCAGCAAAAACATTAACAACAAAAAAATCAAGAAATTGCTGGAATTATCAGCCCACATATATCCCTATGTTAGAAGATTTTTCGGTTGTGAAACTTTGGGATATTAACAAAAAAAAAAGCCAAAAGAAGTTGAAAGCAAAAGTCACCCATTTGAGTAATTTACTATGCTTTTATGTAAATGTTATACAGGCAAGGATTTTCTAGAGGGATGCAAAATATATAATGAAGGCTAAGATGACTATGGCCTAAACTACACGTCATAAAATCCTGACAAGTATCACAAAAAACTTGCATCTCTGCTCCTACAGCAACTATGATAGCCTTTCATTGTTGCAACACCTGTGATAACAACTAATAGAGTTACTCTCCTTGTTACAAAATTTTCTGAAAGACCCACCAGTTTAGGATTTTCCAATCTTTTTGCCTCTTAGACTTTTTACAGATATTTATACTTTTTGGTGTCCAAGGTTCCAGAGTCCTATACCAGCTACAACTGTTTTTAATCAATCAGGTCTTATTTGATTAACGTAAACTTGATGTAATATAGCATTTTCTGAAACAAAGGCTGGAAAAAATGAATTTACTCGGAAAGCCCGAACAATTAAAGCTTGACCATCTAAAAAGTCTAATCTGTTTTGAAATCCAGAATACTTGGGAACATTCAGTTGGGTCGAAATAAACGGACCAAGCCAAATCTGGTTGTTGATGTCAACGAAAATAAAATCAGCTGCCACTAAAAAATTTTCAAACTTGCGTCTCCGCTCTAATAGCAACTGAAGCTATTGATGATAGTTTTCCATTGCTATGACACCTGCGATAAGGAAAGTTTCACTAGTTTAGTGTTTTTTGATCTTTTTGCAATTTCTCAAATTTTTCAACGTTTTGACTAACGCAGACGTGATGCGACGTAGCATTTTTCGATAGACAAATTGGATTGACCTAAAACATCTAAATCAATAAAGCTTAACCAATTCACTAAGAACAGACTAAAACAAATCCTGTAAATGAAGAAAACAGACACTCATTGGCTTAACGTTTTCAATTTTTCGGCCTTCGTGGTTTCTTATTTTACACTTTTTGGTCAGGTCCTATTTAACTATCGTTAATCTTACGTAAGGTAATCTTTCCTTAAACAAAACCTGAATAATTAAAAAGGTAAAAAGTCAATCTGTTTGGAAACTCAGAGTGTTTGGAAAAATTCAATCAATGTCTACAAAAGCGTTGTCTCAACGACAAATGAAAGAAATGGAGTATTAGTTCTAAGATATAACATTTAATTTCTGACTAGTTATCAGAAGTCATAAAATCGTGACATCTGGCAGATGAAGAAAACTGAGACGCATTGGCTTAACGTTTTCAATTTTCCGGCCTTCGTGGTCTCTTATTTTACACTTTTCGGTCAGGTTCTATTTAATTATTGTTAACATTATGCAAGGTAATCTTTTCTTAAACAAAGCCTAAACTATTAAAAAGGCTCTCGAAACACCAAAGATATAAAGCCCAGCCAGTTCAAAAAGTCAATCTGTTTGGAAACTCAAAGTGTTTTGAAAAATCCAATTGGATTAGAAGAACAGACCAAGTCAAAGCTGGTGATTGATGTCTACAAAAGTGTTGTCTCAACAACGACAGATGAAAGGAATGGAGTACTAGTTCTAAGATATAACATTTAATTTCTGACTAGTTACCACAGGTCATAAAATCGTGACATCCGGCAGATGAAGAAAACAGAGACTTATTTTCGATTTTCCGGTCTTTATTGTCTCTTAGTTTACACTCTATGTCAGGTCCTATTTAACTATTGTTAACCTTATGCAACGTAATCTTTTTTTTAAACAAAGCTTGAACAATTACAAAAGCTCAGAAAGCCCAAAGATATAAAGCCCAACCAGTTTAAAAAGTCAATCTGCTTGGAAACTCAGAGTGTTTGGAAAAATTCAATCGGATTAAAAGAACAGACCAACTCAAGAGCGGTGACTAATGTCAAAAAGTAATGTTTTAACAATGGCAGATGAAAGAAAAGAAGTATTAGTTCTAAGATATAACATTTAATTTCTGACTAGTTATCAGAGGTCATAAAATCGTGACATCACCTAGGAAATATATTAAAACTTTTCTCATTACAACGCTTTTGAAAAACTCCACTAATGATTAGCGTCTTCCAATTTTCTTGATTTCACAGTTTTTTATATTTATCCTTTTTCTGCCCCTATTCTGGAACACTATTCAAGCCAAAATTTCTTGAATCGATCAGATTTTATTTGACTGTTGTAGGCTTCCTAAACACACAAAACTGGATTGGCCCAAAAAGTCTAAACAGATAAACCTCAACCAGTTTGTAAAGTCTAGTCTATTTGAAAATTCAAAATTATTGGAAAAATTCAAATTGAATAGGCCGAAGAAACAAACCAACCCAAAACGCCGCCCCATAAAAACTAGCAATTGGAAACCCTTTTCTATGAATGCCTACTACAGTCTATCTAACAATATGGTCATAAAATATTTTTATTTGTGGGATTTAATCTTAAGTTACTGCTACTGACGTTAGTATTTTAAGCTTTTTAGTTCAAAGATAATTAGATAATAGTCAACAGAAGAAAACATGACATTTGATACTAAAAAAAAAACTTTAAGCTTCTAGAAAGAGACATTACTTTTAATAAGAAAAGTTGAACGACAGCTCTACAAGAATGAACCGCTCTATACTATCAATAAGTCTAGTAAGTTTGGTCAGCTGAAAAACCCAAAAGATATGCAAATTAAAAGGCTAGCAAACACCCAGAAAATTTGAGAAATTCCAATATTAAGGCTTAGAACAAATCAAAAACTGAGCTTCGGAATGAACTTCACAGTGCAATGGTTTCGCTTAAACATTTTTGTGCGCAGTTACCCAATTTATCTAATTCTAGTTTATCCAACAACCTTTTTCGCTCAGTACAATTTCATCTATGTAGTACCACACTGACTTGTAGCTTAGTTTCAGTTATGTGCTATGGAAAGAAGAAACTTTAAAAGCAAATAATCTAACATAGAACTTGGTTTTATAATTTAATTGTTAAAAGCAAACATTTAAGAGAAAATCCTAGAATCTGCATTTGGATAATTGTACAATGAGGGATCTAGTTTTATAAATTTATAAAAAGAACGTGCTCTACTATCTTCTGAAGCATATCAGGTAATCTAAACCTTGCTCAAATGTCCATAGTGCCTTACATCTTATTATTATTTGTTTGTGAAAATGTGAAAAGCTTTACAATTCACAGATTATTCTTTTTGCATTAGAAATAACATGTAAGCTGATAGTGGGAGAACAATATCTCAGGTGATTGTGCAAAAGTAACTTGAAGTGGTGTCTGTTCTTGCAGACTCAGTTTTACGCTTATTGTCTAGACTTTTGATAAATCATTGTCATGAATCTGAACTGGTTACTATGTACATACTTCACTAATATTACGTCTTCTATTTACCTTCATACCAAAGATTTTGAATGCTTTAGCAAAATTGCTGATATTGTATGTAACGATCGCTGTTAATTTCTATTTGGATAAGGTCAAGATCTAATGGTATTTGACGTGAAACTGTTTGCTACAGACTCTACGAAATATTAAAGCCATCTCAAAGTAGTTGGCTCGAAAATCAATTTAGACAGACAATGATCATGTGCAATAATAGAATGCTCAAACTATATTATACCAAGATGAAATCGAGAATATGAGTCACACCATTGTTATCAGGGAAGATCATACTACAAAACTATCAAGACGAATTAGCTTACTTGGGTTGCATTTTGGAAATTGAAAACTATTCTCAAAAAATGTCGAGCAATGTCTGATTGGAAATATTTACGCTCTTCTGGTCAATCTTGTACACTAGTATTTCTAAATTTCTTTCTTAATAGTTCAATTAGTGTGTTAGTCTTCATTTCTAAACAGAAACAAATAATAAATAAATTGTAGAATGCAATGTTGGGAACAGTTCATAGGAGTACTGTGTCAAGTATTTAGGATTTCCCAATGACATAACTGGCTTGAAACCAAATGTACTAATTTGGCCTAGTAAAGATTTGAGTTGATGATCCTAGTTTCAAAGTTGCAAAATTGAGAAGTAAAAGAAATAAAAAACTTAATCTTCTATGTTTAGCTTCATCTGCCAACCAAACTGGACTAGCTTGACAATCTCTATTTTTATTTAAAAATGAATTTTATTTGTCCAAATTGCATCAACAGTCATGCCCTGTTTACTAGAAGAATTTCTTTTGTTAGACAATCGGCATACTTTTATAACTTGACAAATTGAAATTGTTCTCAAAGTTCAGACTAACTGCTTAGGTTTAAAAATAGAAAGACCAGATTCCACAAGGTGTCTAAAATTTTTGTTTTATAAATGAAGGGAAGCTTTAAAGAGATACATTTTATGCTGAAACCTTTATAGCCTATGTAGGACAACCTCAATGAATTATTCCACCCACTCATGTTAGATTTAGTGCTCATCTGAGGTTTTGACTAATGCAACTACCTACCCTGTCGAGACAAAATAAACGTAAAACTGAACTGATAGTAGCATTATCTTGTTATTCAAATAGTTTTGAAATTAAAGCAATTACAACAGTAGTAGCAATTGTAATTTCAGTAATTAAACAGTTTTCTTTTTCCTTTTTGCGTTGAACTATATTCATGCCCATTTAAATCTTCAAACCGTTAGGACGCAATTTGTACACGCAAATTTGAAAATAATTATAATAAAATTATAATAATATTTCTCCCCTGAAAGCAGAAGCAAATGAACATAGCAAGTAATATCAGACCGCAATTCTAGTGAATTTTCCGACACCCTTCGTTCGAACAACTTTTGACTTCATAAATACGGTATAAAGTTCTACCAACTTTGTTCCAAGTTGCGTCGAGATGATTATTTTAACGCGAACAACAGCTGGTGCGCAATCTCTCTTAAAAGTACTGATAATGAGAACTAGGAGGTTCCTTGTATTATATACCTCAAGTATCGATTTTATACGTTGCAAATTTTTTGTTGTAAAAAAAGAAGTTTTCCAAGAGAATTTTTATTTTTAGTGGACTAAAAATTATTTCCTCAGTGTAACGCTATTAGTTTTACCACCCGCCACGATGGCGCTGAGCTTCCACATCTTCCCGAACACGGTGTCGACAACGGTCATCAATCATCCAAGAAGCCTTAGGCTATCCAACACCTATATAATACAAAAGAGAGACGAAACTCCCTCACATAATTATATATCTATCTCTTACTATCTACATGTGAAATGAGAATTCCTTTTTGCCGACAGTATGCCGATTTTGATATGGTTTTATGAACTTGGGTACCGGGGAATGAATGGTCTTGGGTATTTGTCATGAAGGCGTGATATTAAAATTTCTGATCGCTTGATGAACATGTTTAAATTAATCATAGCCCTGTCAAATTTTAAATCTACACAGTACATTTTTGCTGTCGCTCGATTCCTTCAACTCCCTGTAAATTAGTTAATTTAAACTCTCTTCTCTCGCTCGCGTTTTCCTTCTCCTGATTATTTGATATGCAATTAAGTGTTGAGTTGCCAAGATAACAAGAAAATTAGAATCTTATAAAATGCACTTTGCAGTGCATAAACGGAAAACTTGTTTTAAATAACGATTTAATTTACAATCCAGTGAGATAAAGAATGAATTTACACCCCGTGCTTTAGAAATGTTTCTTTGTATTTTAGTTAATCTGTAAGATAGACAATAGGAAGAATCGTTAATAATTGTCGTGTAGTATATATGTAATTCTTCTTTAAAATAACAAGAAATCTGCAAAACTAATAATTTATTAAGTCAGTCGGTTAAAGGGTTACTCTTTAATAAACAGCGAGATTTTAACTCTTTGAAGCTTTCTATTTAGAATTTCAAAAAAAATCTGTTATCTGTCAATCAAATATTAGGGTTGATAGAAACATGTTACAGCCACTATTTTCACAGTTAGAAAAACTTTTCACAAATTAATTAATCATTAGGTTGCTTAAAATGGGATAATTAAAGAGGTCCCTTCGTAGGTATAAAATACCAGTGAAAAGCCATCTTCATCAACAAAGTTGATAAAATTAAGGATTTTGATAACGAACTTTCTCTATGAGACATAATCTGTAGACTCAATTTATATAAATCAATGCAAACAAGTAAGTTCTAAATTAGTTGAATTTTTACATCTTTGGTTGCTTTGAGGAACAAGGAGTGGTAAAAAGCCCTTTTAATTAAATTTCAATTTTTTAAAACGCCGACGGCGTTAAATAAGTACGCGTGCTCTTCCTGACTATCTCATTGTTAGTAGCACATTTCACGAAAAAGGTTCTCTTTTTGCAATATAACGTTGGAATAGAAGAAACAGCTTCTCTTGGCAAAACCAGACGTTGAGGACCCCTCGCACTCGTTCAGACGAAAAACTTAAATATAAAGGTCGAGGTTTCAATAAAAAATTTGCAAGGTTGTTCAATAGTATTCAGTAACTCAAATACTAAACATAGGACATTCGATAACATCAAATATCGAAGAAATCTTCCCGGATATAAAACCCCACTCACCTATGTAAAAGCTGAGTAAGAACCTTGAGTCATCTGATGATTTCGTCATTGAATCTTTGATAACGAGAAGAAATAGATATTTTCAAATCAAGAAGACATCAAATTTATTCTTCCTACTGAAGATCTTCCCTCTCCTCCTCTTTCTGAAGAAGATCTCTTGAACCGTTACTTTTCGAGACTGCTTAAATGGCTTACTTTCTGACCTGATTAGCCTAGTTATCCTAATCTAAGACATTTCTGATAATCATCTTCCAAACATCCGTTAACCAAATACTTCACATTCAAAACCGAATAAATATAGTGGCAAAACCGCTTGCCGACCTTTTGATCCTGAATGCCATCAAAACCTGTTTCAAACTAATAGGGCCTAAATGGCTATTATAACTAGCCTTCCCTGAAGAAATTTCCCTGGGAGTGAATGATATGGAAATTATCTAATAATGACTGCTTTTACGATAATGCCATCAAGTACAACGAATTAATAGGGGCGAACAAAATTTCTAACCTTTCTCTGTAGAGAGTCACAGTTAAGATCACAAGTATGAACGTCCACAGGCCCTCTACTGCTCAAAGCGTGTACTTCTGACTATTACAGTTACCTCCATCTTTAAAGAGTGCCAAACCATCCTTGTTCTCAAAATGGAGGACCTTCCCAACATCAATAATTGGAAACCAATAACGATTTCTTTGTAAATTTGTAAGCTTTTAACATCCTTGTATACTAAGATTTCATTATTTTGTATACAGGAAGATTTTATAAGTTCATTCAATGTATCATCAAGCACTATTGCACTCTCGTAAAGTTCAACAATACAGTCACCTTAGATCTGAGGAAAGCTTTCAGTCTGGTTTCAAATTCCACCATTTGAAGACCATCGAGAAAATTTAAAATTTATTATAACTACTTAAGTATATCATGAGCAATTACGAAGACGATATACCAGAATTTCTTGCGTGAGAAAACTAGTGGTAAAATCTCCATTGGAAAAATCTTCAATTTAGTGATAAACGAACTTCTCAACATCCTTCAAAATCTGATGGCGGGTACCGTATTACGCAGTTCTCAGTAATTCCAAATGCACAGTTTTATCTGCCCATGTGGTGACCAAACAAAGAAAGCTCTTGGTGCATTTACTTCCTACGTCTACATGCAGTGAAGGGTCATCACACAGAATATTGTTGGGGTTTTTTCAAAATCCTTTACTGAGTATAGAATCATTAATGATTCCATGCCTTTTTATATGTCCTGGATTTTATAAACCGAGTAAAGACGGGAACAATCTTTACCCCCATAAGTAATCTGAGCAGTTATCATCATCAGCGATCAACTGTAAGCTACCGAGTGACCTTCCATCTGTTCTCTCGTTACAAAATTGTGAGGTTTCTCACTGAGAATCTGACCAAAATTAAATGCCAAAAAGACTGCTGTACAAATCCGTTA
The DNA here is from genome assembly GCA_011009095.1 of Ignelater luminosus. Lineage (NCBI taxonomy): Eukaryota > Metazoa > Arthropoda > Insecta > Coleoptera > Elateridae > Ignelater > Ignelater luminosus. Next base: position 106,350 of record VTPC01003180.1, read on the forward strand.
ATAACTATTACCTCTACAAGTATTTTATCAAACAAATAACTAAATGTGAATAACACAACCTTGAAGTGGTTTATGAGTCTGACATAAACAATCTACGCCATCTAGGTGACAAAGTTTGTAATTATTATAATCATAGTGAAAAGTTTGCCCTGATTAAACCAAAAAAGAGTAGCAAAACAGAATAGAAAGTGACAAAAGTCTGACTTTGGCAGTTTCAAAGACTTATTAATCTTCTTTAACTGTCCTTGCTTCTATAATTAATTTCGATACAAACCCTTATTTTGACATTTGCTGCGAGTCCATCACATATAAATTTGGCACCCCATGCAGCGCCGAAAAATCCAGCATCACACATAATGGATTTTGACAGTTAATTAGTGAAGCTCTGATAATTTGGCACAACTTGAACAATTACTTAGATTATCGGAATTTGTAAATCTTCCTATGCAATTTACGTTGCAGGTTGTGTGTTTGATCTAATATAACATCATTTCATCCAGAATAACCAAATAAAGCAGCTTTAGCTAAGTAATCTCACTTTTATTCTAAAATAAGTCCATAAAAACAATTTTAGCCAACATAACCTCATTTTATCTTGGAGTAACCCAAGTAAAACAAATCTAACTTAACCTAACCTGGTTAATTTTGTAATTTATTAGAAACTAACCCCACTTTGTCCAATTTTATCTAACCTAACTCATTTTAACTCTACCTAACCTAAGTTAAAAAAGTTAATTGATTAAATTAATTGCACCTTTTAAAACTAATATACAAATTTTATAACAGCAGGTTAGAATCTTCGTTTGTTTTTGTCTCAATACAACGTGCATAATATCAAAGAACCCATACCTGACACTGTTTATTTCATACCTGTTTGTATACTACATAAATCAATAGACGATAATTACATCGATTAATTCCAAAAAAATGCAAATTTCAGAGACTTGTAGCTTTCTGATGTTCAAAACAAAAATAGAGCATCGAAATCATTATAAAACGAGTAATAAGTAGGTTTTTATCTTAATACTGCAGCAAAGGGTTGAAATTAATGTTACCTGAAGATGAATGATTATCGTCGTAGTTATGCACAAACAGCTTAAACTCGCTAATTCTAAAATACCTACAGATGAATTAACGCAATTCTATAGAATAACCCTTTACTTCTACTTCTCTACTTCTGTGCGCATTGTAAAACTCGGGATAATCTCTCGGCAGTGATTCTAACAAAAGAGCCCTTGCTTTGTTAAACACATACAAATTTCAGAGAGAATGAAAATTTTAAGCTTTCGTATAAATAACGAAGCCAACTGGGAGTTTAGATGCCGTGTAAATACTAATACGTAACTTATTGAAATTCATAACCAAAGTTTTCTAAAGATCTCTCACGAATATGAGCTTTATGCTCATAATCCTTTAAGTTCGAGCTCTTAAGCAATTTTACTTTGAAACAAAGACCATTCATTTCTTGTTAATACAAAGTGTAAACGCGTACCGCAGTTTCTTACAAGCGCCTGAAAATTTTCAGCGGTTACTCTTTACTGAAAATACAAGCCACTTACGAGAAATCGTGGAAGATGCTAAATTCATATAGAAATTGCGCAAGTTTTGCAACTTAAAAATAAGCCGAGCTTCGAATGCGAGTTCTTGAAGTAAAACATGACGAGGAAGCCAGCTGGGGGGTGCAAAACTTTAACTTCACAAGAACCGGGCGTTCTGTTATGCGCAACACACACACACAGAAGTCTGGGGCGGAAAGTTTTACAACATGTACCACGGTTTCACTCTACATATAAATTTCTTATATAAAATTTTGAATAAGGGGAATTCTAAAACATGCGACGTGTTACAGGGAACTTTATTAAAATACTTGCTTTCCTTTTTTCTTTACTCCTGTTTATTGTAGCACGCAGGAAACAATTTTAAATCTTGATGATACTCGTATTGTATAAACTGCCAGAACTAAAATAATTTTGCAGTAATGTTAACTAGTACCATAACCATAGTTTCAGAATAAAATTGTAATCTGGATATACGCAAAGACTTGACCTAAATTTGAAATATTATGGTCCGATGAGTTAAAGTTACATGCATTTGGAAACGAAAGCATGTCATATGTTAAATGCTAAAAAGTTGCCAAATGAACTTTCAGTCAGATTTTCTCAGCATAATCTTGAAACGTGGTGTAAATGAAATCAACACTTACAGCTTTTTCTCGGCCTCGAATGTTCATCTTTTGTACAAGTAAATAATATGGAAGAGATTCTAAGGAAGACCGTACTAAACCAAGCAAAATAGATAATCACTCGAGATTGAGTTCAGCAAGTAGGTAATGACCAAAAGTAACATTAAGAGTTGATGTCTAAGTGAGATGTAAATTGATACTATATGAAGATTACTCAGTCAAGCCCATAAGCATAAAGACACTTTGTTTGCTGGCTTTCTAAGAAAAAAGAAAAAGAGATAAACTAAGGCACAAAACAAAATCTAGTTTATTTTTTTTGGGTTTGATTAGATTTTTGTACACAATCTTCGAAAACTACTCTTGGTACCAGGTGCTTGTTGGCAATATAAGTATTTGTTTTTTACATCTATTCAAAGTCTAAGGTATCAATTGGTTTTCTCATTTATAAAGAAAGGATTCAAATAGACTCTGCATTATAACCGTTGTACTCAATATATCTGCATTTTAGTTTTACCCAAATTTAGAAAAATACTACTGTCTAATGTAAATGGATGCTTTAAACTTATTGTCTCTATAGCCAAACTTTTACTTTGACTTAAAAGAAAACTGAAACTATTTTCGTGGTTAATACATCACACTATTCTGGCAGATGTCTGTCCGGATATTGTTCATGGTTCTTCCAGCCATATCAAAAGGTTAGTCCGTCATGATTCTTTGGGAAGGAATTAATATCTATGGACTCGACAGCCAATACCAGTTCTTCTAACCATTGCATTGAAGAAACATAATCGTGATCCATCAACAAAGGAGACGTTCATCAAGACAGAAAAAGAAAGGACAGATGCAGCCCAACCTTCATTCATACCAGCTCAACGATTACGATCTTCTGCCTTGCCGAAGTAGAAGATTCAAACAACTGTATCGTTTCAAGAACTAAAAGCTCTACAATAACATCAAATTAGAGTAAAGAAACTTCTATTAACCAAATACAAATTTCTAGCGTTACAGATAATAAACTCAGTAGAAGCTCACTTGGCATCTCGATATGTAGAGTAAGTAGAATTTGCTTGTAGAACTCAATGCATGGTTACAAGTTTGATAGAGAAACACAACGATACCACCTCGACAAGAGGCTACTAGGGTTCAACATATTAATTACTAGTCAGCCTGAAGTACATTAATATACAATGGTGCTCTGCCAGACAAAGATTTAAATTTGGTACAGTCGGTCCCAAGTAGTTTTGTAAGGGAATTATGCCATTTTACGAGGGCGGTTCAATAAGTACCCGTGTTAGAAATAAAGACACAATTTTTTTCAAAAATTTTTTTTTTAGAAATATACACTTCTCCCAACGTTCTTGCCATTTTTTTAACCCCTCCAAAAAATAGGATTTGTCGAACTCTCCAAAATACGCCTCTATCTTGGCGATGACTTCCTCGTTTGAGCTAAATTTTTTTCCCGCAAGCCATTTCTTCATGTTAGGAAACAAGAAAAAGTCGGGGAGCCAGATCGAGTGAATACGGGGGGTGCGGCAGCAATTCATAACGCAATTGATGCAGTTTGGCGGCGACAACTCCGGATAAATGTGCTGGTGCGTTATCGTGGTGAAACAGCACCTTCTTTTTCGCCAAATGCGGCCGTGTCTCCTTCAATTTTTTGTCGAAGCTGTCTAATAACTCACTGTAGTATTGTCCAGTGATCGTTCTTCCTTTTTCTAAAAAATCCATGAGGATGCCGCCGTTCGCATCCCAAAAAATCGTCGCCATGACCTTTCCGGCCGATGGAACCATCTTCGCCTTCTTTGGAGCAGATTCACCGGGAGAAATCCATTGTTTTGATTGTTGCTTAGTTTCTGGTGTGTAATGATGAATCCAGGTTTCATCAACGGTGACAACTCGACGCAAAAACTCCTTCGGATTTTGCTTAAATTGCTCCAAACACTGCTTCGAAGTTAACAGCCGCATCCGCTTGTTGTCCACCGTTAGCAATCGCGGCACCCATCGCGCCGACAATTTTTTCATCGCCAACTTATCATGTAAAATATTAATTGCCGTTCCGGTCGACACACCTACGGCCTCTGCTACTTCACGCACTTTCGTTCGTCGATCAGCGAGAATCATGTCGTGGACTTTTTGAATGATTTCCTCGGTAACCACGTCTGCCGGGCGTCCTGGTCGCTCCTCATCAAAAACGGATGTTCGCCCACGTTTAAATTCGTTGAACCAATATCTAACTGTGGTCATAGATGGCGAAGTGTCCCCATAAACAGCATCCAACTTTGCTTTTATCTCCTCGCATTTTTTCCCATCCAAAAACAGAAAGCGAATTACCGAACGATACTGCTCTTTTTCCATCTCAGCTAAAATCACGAAACACGTCTTACTCAAATGGCTGTCAAATCCAAACTAACCTATCAATCAGTCTGCAATTTGTCATACCGTCGTTTGATAGATGGCAGCATACGATGATAACACCAACTTCCATCAGGAACGCCTTCTGTCGTCAAACACGGGTACTTACTGAACCGCCTTCGTACATAGCAGTTAAAGTTCAATACAGAGAATCCGATCAACAATTAAATCACAAGTGCGAAGACTTCAATTTACTGAATCGAGAACAAATTTGTCAAGAAGCTCCAAGTCTGTTTCGAAAATCTAACTATCACATTCGGGCCAAGAATGCAGTTATCACAACGAGACAATTAACAAGAAGAGATGGGTTAATCTATCTGGAAACTATTAAGATGTTTGGAAGAACAATGTCAAGTAGTTGTGGTTTATTTCATATTCTCGACTTATTTGTATTTTATACATTAAGCCCAAGCGACGGCTGAAATAGAGTAAAACAATAAATAGCAAGATCATGAAACGGTGACATAAAGAAGTTGTACTTGCGGTATTCCGCAATAAATTGCTGCTTTTAGGTATTAATAGTAATTCCTCTTTGGCTTCATGCTAAACTTTGACAATTTTGTATTACTTTGGATGCATATAATTAACAGTTGCCACTATCATTTTAATTTTTTTATTTATTCTGATCTTTATTATGTATGGTATGTAAAGTGGATTTCAGTACTAAACTGTAAACACCTGGACTCGATGAGTTTTGGAGCGTATTTGTTTATTTAGTTTGCAGCATACTTGACTGGACACAAACAAACTTAATTTCTCCAGTTGTAATTGCCATACAACATTCCATTTTGGGCCCGTAAAGTTTTATCCATTTTTCGAAGTAATAGTATGTAATATATGTTATAACAACAATAAAAATTTAAATAGTTAGTTTACATCAACATTTTTGAAGGGAAGATTTATGAGTAGGTAGTTTATCTTATATAAGAATGTTTTGCATAGCCAGCTTTATAACTACGAGTACAACAAAACATAAAAATTAATATGTAAGTGATAAAAGTAATTCTTACAATAAACTTGCTGAATCAGAAAAATCGTTAAAGCTAAACAAATTCTTGAATTCCGTCTAGCATAAAATGAAAATCAAACTAACTATGTAAAATAGAGATCCGTCTGCAAAGATTTAGAAGTTGGAAAATAAAAATCAAAGCAAATATAAATCGAGTGCAACTAAACAAATTGCAGTATTATACAAGTCATGAAGGCGAAGAACTGGATAAAACGTCTCGGTTTATAAACAGATCGAATGAGGCGTTTCCCGCTTAGGGGGAGACTATGGTTTACACATAGCCGGGACTCATGCAGGGTTGAGCCCTCAAAAAGAGGGTGTTTATAAAATATTTATAAATTAACTAAATTGAACTCACACGAAGTGGAGTTATATGGCTGATTGACTTTATTGTAATTACATTTGCTGTTGAATTCGATGCGCATTTAAAGACCATTTCGTTAATAAAAGTATCGAGTCGGATGTTTATTTTTATATAGTTGCTTTTTGGTAAATTAATGTGATAGAATTAAGGGTGTTTGTGGCAGATTGTGTAATTACATTATGACAGAAATAAAATATTAGAAAAACATTCCAGATGACCTTTTCTGGATTTAATGAGTTCAGGATAGTGAATTAGACGCTGCTATTTATACAAGGCGTTTATAAAACACATAACCGCAAGTACGTAAAAAAAAAGAATTAAACAAAAATGTTATTTTAACAAGCCTGTAGTTAGTCTTTTGAATTCAAAGAGAACACTCAGATATTTATCATAGTTTTTGTTTTAGAATGCCTCCTTGCTGATATGGAGGCAATCTTTATGGTAGATGATTAGTCAAGATCCACAACTATAAAAAGCATATTGGAAAATGTCAATTGTGGGTTGAATCTTTTCAAAAACAAAGCATTTCTACATTCATGTTTATAGAAACTTTTTTCTTTTTTAATGTATTTTGATATCTATTTTTAAAACATTCAGTATAATGTAATCGTGGATTAAAATGTTTTTTCTGCTTTGTTAATTTCTTTGCGCATTAGGAGAGCAGGTTTTTAATCAAAAATATCATACAAGTCGTAAAAAAGGGATTTTAAAAAGAATTTCACAAAAAAAAAACATTTCTCTTCTTGCTCAAATTCGGTTCACGGATTAAACGTTACAATCTTAATAAAGTGTAGTTTGTCTAAATTTTAGAAACTTTTATGCTTCAAACATTAAACACAATTCAACTAATTCTGCTATTAGTCTGATTTCTTATGGAATGTTCACATTTTGACAGGGCTAGTCAATAAATGTAGCTCAAGCCAAATGAATTATAAACATTTAGTAAATCTATAGGTAAACAGGACCACACATTTATTTAAATATTTAAAAAGCTACAAATGGTAAACTCATATTTTAGATTTATGTACTATATTGTCCACCGTTGTCGATCACTTTTTGCCATTTCTCAGGCATCATGGAAACACCTTGATATAGGCCACGTCCCAAACCATCTTGCAAAACCTCATCAATCTTATTTTTGAGGACATCAAAGTTGGCATATCAAGTGCCACTTAGACCAATCTTCAGATTGCTAAAACAGTTGAAATCACATGGCTGTAACTCTGGCGAATGTGGTGGCTGGATCCATGTTTCGATTTGGTTTTGATCAAGCCACTCATGCACCACAGTGGCAATGTGTGGACGCGCATTCTCGTGTGCGAGATAATTTGTCGTTAATGAACTCTGATAATGATCTTCCCCCAATGATAAAGAAAACTGTTTTCCCATGAAGTGTGTTGATGGAATGGTCCTGGATCTATAGTACGATCCTGCATCTTCGGTCAAGGTAATGGCTGTCAAGTTTATAGATGATGATTTCTTCTTCAAAAACCATAGCGTTTATCAAAAGGGTGGCTCGTGTAACCATGAATAGAATAAGGACAGAGGAAACGATACGATCTCATTTGCTTGAATACTGTGATGTATCAATTAGAAAATCAATCTCAATTTCCTTTTAAGTCAGAGAAAAGACTTGGAAGCAGATGATAGAGTACAAGTTGCAAAATAGTAAATGTTTGTTTTTAATACGACATTAACAATAATAATATCACAGTTTACTTGTTACGCATTAGTATTTTCTTTATTTGATTAACTTTTTTATATCTGGAATTTACAAATTTAAATACTCGCATTATGTATATTGACCATTAGCACGAGATTACGTAGAGATTTAATACAGCATGCTAGTCGTCAAATGAAAATTTAAAAAAAAGCGGTAACTATTTCATTTCTTGCTCGAGTTCAACTCACAGAAAAATAAATATCTCTTCAAATTTAAATTTGATTATCTTTGTTTGCTGTAGTTCTGAAGTTTAAGATACATTTGTTATGTGCCGAGCTGTAATAATAGCAAATACAGCAATAGACAGGTGTGCAAATCTATCTGGGATGAAGGATAAAATGTTACATCTTAGTAATTACTATTCGTCGTTTATAAAGTATTAAAAAAATGAAGAATTTCTAATTAAACTTTAACACCCTGTATTTCAAAAACTATTTATTTTTCAAAGATTTTTAAATTACAGTCGAAACCTTAATAAAACGTTTCTGAATTTCTGAAATGAGTTCAAGATACGATAATTAAGGTAACCTAAAACAGGAAAAGAGCCGAACGTTAAAAATCATCTACTTAAGCTAAGTATACAGATAATTTTATCGCATAAAAATATTGATGCAACAGAAAGCATTATCATAATTTTAATATTATAATCATTAAACTTAGCAATTAACAAGAAAGACATGCAATTTACCTACATTTTATCGGCATTCGATACGGGTAACTACCTCAGCTTAATATATTATTTATTATACTTTATAATTGAATATAAGGTAATTATTATTTGTTGAACCTTGTGTTTTCAACGATAACGACTTCCAGTTTCGTAAACCGGCATCTTTAGTCTTTAACAATGTTGTAATAAAGGGAGAAGCAAATGGCAAGTCTTGCAAGTTGACCGCAAAATTGTGTGCGGCGCCACTTGCTAAGGAACAGGAAGTTTACCATTTCCTATTCGTATTATTTATTGAAATTGTTATTATCGCATTTTGCTGTATCGCTGGATATTGCCTTTGGTTACGCACACACTGTCGCAATTTATTTTATCAGGAAAAAACGAGGGGATGAAATTTTTAAGATTAAATTCTTCCCCTCTTTCTTCACTTCTAAAACAAATTTAATCAGCGACATAATTAGGAATTAACTGAAATTATGAATACAAAAACAAAACAGATAAACAAAATAAAAGGCAAACGCTAAGCATCATCGTCAACTCGAACAATATCCTCTTCTCAAACACAGAGCTAACTTAATTAACAAGACATTAAAAGTTTTAAAGCATCAAGCCCTGCAGATGTGATTTGGTTTTAACAACTCAGTACAGTTATCCAATTATGATTAAAAGGTTAGTAAGAACGTATTAATTAGCTAGCGAGGGTTGCTTGCTAATGCACACCCCTCTCTCACTCTCGATATCTCAGCAATAAATCACATTAGTCAGCTAATCCTCTGCTCCAAACAGTGTCGCTTTTCTGTCGCTAGGGAGATCACTCATAAAGATTATGGATTGTACTATAATATTATAATAGTGTCACTTATACGGAAGTAAATTTCTTTCTATTTGATTAGAAAAAGATTTAATGAAGCGGAACTCTTGGAAGATAATGAAGAAGGTGAAGATGTAAAATTTCAGTTTTTAATAAAATCGAATTTATTTAGCCCAGTTGCATTGCAACCCTAAAACACTACAACAAATCCTTTTGGAAAAGGGGGTGAACTCCCTGTGGATATTGCGAGTGTTGGAGGTGATAGGCCTTCCCAAGGGTGCCACTGTCTCTAAGGCTAATCCATTTTTCCAATGTACACGTCATTTATATGTAGTACCAAGAGATTACTTGGCTTTACTCTAAATATATATGAATGTACATAAATGAATTGAATATTGCAATAAATAAGGGTTGATAACAAGGAATAATAATCCTCATTTAAATTCTAAAAATAAAAATCAATTTGTATACCTATAGGTGTCTAAAAATAGAGAGGACAATAACAAATCAGTAACTTTTTGAAAACATGAACAGATGCAACAATGCACATACTGGAATATACAAAAATATTTTGTGTTGCAGCATGATTGACATATTTTCCCAAAGGCCGCACGCTGTCGCTGTTTTATTCTAACCCCGAGATTTTGTATCCACCCTTATTCAATATTACGTTATACTGTAGTGCATCTGTCAATCATTGAAGCAATCAGAAATGCTTATTTAGATATAGAAGGAAAACGATGCAGGCGGCGCCTTTTTCTACTATTTGTGTCGTTTATGTGTCAATCTTTTCGAATTGATATATTTATTGAAGTGTGTATTACCAATTTCTATTTATTGAGCTTATTTTTCCAAATGAAAACGTTTGACTGTTTGTAGTCTTATTGTTTACTAAAGTTGTCATGTTAAAATGAGTTTACTAAAGTCTAACATAAGATTACGTCAACTACAGTCATTTCTGGGTTTTGTTGTAGATTGGAGTTATGGACGTGGCATGCATAAGCAAATGAATAAAGTTTGCTTAAATTATTATTTAATTAGCAACGAGAAAATGTTGATGGTAGTGGCTCCTACTGCGAGGTGCTCACTAGCACCTAAACTTTCAATGACTATACTTGCCAATCTAGCCACAAATGTAAACCAATTATTACTGATAAGACTCTAAAAAACTTTGGCCTAAATGATTTTAGTGCTACTGTTTAAAGGTGCCTTTTAGGGTCGAAAAACAGAGAAGTAATACTTTTGGTCAACTTTCCCAAAGTAAAATACCACCAATATAGAGGAAGATCAAGAATTTAGAAACGTAGGTAAATAAAAGATCTATTGATACTCTAATAATGCACTTATATGATGCCCAAAACCGACGTGACTAATAGTCTGTACATAAAAGACAAAAAAAAAGGTACGTTAGCTTGGTCACCAGATATAGATGATGGTTATAAATTAGGATAGTTCGCAGAGATCAACAGGTCATCATTTTGATGATATATGGGTAGTGTACATACATTTGGTCTTGAGAGTAGTAATGCGTCATATGGCATAAGATTGGAATTAACTCCCTGAATCTTTTTCTAAAACAAGGAAGTTCGAATTCAGATAAAATTGCGCTTCTAATTATATCCTAATCTGTACTATTGTTTTTTAAATGATTCCAGACTAGATCATAAGAACCCAACACATCAGTCCTGTACATATAGAATGATCCTCCATAGACTTGGTAATAGCAAAGCTAAAGCGCTTCAACAAAATTTTTCTCTGCCCAAATACAAAAAGACGGTACTAATAGAAACTATGCCAAACAGAAGATATTCTGTCTTACCTCTAAAACAATCTTCCCGACTGGTCATACAGCAACTGCTAACAAAGCCAATGAATGTAAGCAAGGCGGTTTGCTTTTTGGGCCAGCGCTTTAGTTAACTCTCGTCGTATCAAGTGAGGTGATGAAGAAATTGCCTAAGGATTTCTTGCAAAGAATGGCTTGCATCGCCCTCTAAAACAAGCAAAAAGAAGGCGTTGCGATACAGTTCAGGAGAGAGGTGGCCTAATTACCATTACTTCAGCAGTTGATTCTACAGAAAAGTCATTTTATCTATTTATTACTGACTCCATGCTGCAGCAAATTTTGGAGTTTATCAACAAGAAAGCACTTAGTACTTATAAAACATTCAACGAAACGCATGCAAGTAACAAGAAAATGTGGATGATGCAGATGCTAGAACCTGATGAATTATTGCCTTTCATCGGTTTATTACTTGCAGCTGAAAAAGATCACAATAGTAAACAGTGCAGTAATGTCTTGAAATCGGTTTCCTGAATTATCCTCTATGATAAGATTGGATAATTACGAAACTGTTCGGCAAAGAATCGACAAGCTGGAGGCAGTAAAAACAGTTTTTGATTGCTTTGTAAATAATTGCACCAATAGTTACAAACCGCATGAATTTTTAACAGTTTACGAACGATTAGCAATTTTTCGAGGTAACTGTTCATTTGGGATTTGGACGTTACGGCATACAAATCTAGATATGTGCCAATTTACAGGTTTACACGGGAATGAAAGAAAATCAAAAAGAGAAAAATCAAGAAAGTGTTGTAATGGACACGGTGAGACAATATTTTGGGTCCCGACGCGGTGTGACTACAGATAATCTTTTTACTTCAGTTTTGCTAGCTAATAGACTTCTAGAAAAAAAATATTACTTTATTTAGAACTCTCAGAGCAAATAAACCTGACACACCGAAAGGATTTCTACGAACCAAAAACAAGTCAACAGGCTCTAATCTTCATGGGTTTAAATAGAGACAACACCGCCCGAAATAACTATGTACAATTATTAGTGTTGACATAGGATACCAAATGACAACAAAAAAATGCATGCGTGCGACAAACAAGAAAGTGGCCATATAGAATATTCATGGAAATTATGGCCATGGCTGCTCTTAATGCTTGTGCTTATATTATATGGGCAGAAAAACATTTAAAATGGAACAAAACCAATAAATGTATGTAGAGTTAGTTACTCTTTATGTAAAACGAAAACTGAGCAGTACAGGAGGGTTACATAGAAGTACTCTTCGTGATATTGAAGCTTTGGGAATATCAACTGAAGATTAGTGGAAACAAAATGAGATTGAAGCGCAAACTTATAAAATGGTAGTTCACAGACATTGTGCATTTTGTCCAAGAAATTTGAATCGCAAGGTAAAATTTTTATTCGTTGGCTGCGGCAAGTCCATTTGTCCAAATCACCAAAGAGACATAATTGAAATTAAATGTAGAAATTGTCCGTAAGATAAATTGAAATGTTCTTTATAATTAGAGCAAGTTTGCATTGTTAATAAAGTTTTTTGGAATTCAAAAATTTTTATTTTCTGTCACAGATAAAACTGGGGATATCCAATAAGGTATAACCAGAGTTCTATCTTTTATTGGTAAAATTGAAGAATTGAAGATTTTTTCCACGGGTGTATAAGAAAGTTGTTAATAACTCAGATGAAAGGCTGGGTTTTACAATACGCCATCTTGCTTCATTGCTATTACTTGCCAGGTCGATGATGCGGTAAGGAATCAGTTAGTTTGATAACAAAAGTATGAGTATAGTATACAAAGAAGCTTTTGGTTCTTATACTAGAAGAGTCCAACAGTCAAATGAAAACCTTTTATTATACATTTTGAAAGCAAAGGATGATTTTAAAAATAAACACACAACGAGTGATTTTTCCAATTAAAGCAAACTGCGATCATCACTTTACTTTGGACCGTAGTTACACGCAGCCGAGAAAGTAACGGATAACAGGTCAAAACACCCAAATATCAGTTTTAAAGGTTGAGACTGTACTGTGTTGATATATTAGGTTTCTTAGCCGTGTACAATAAAGCTTTCTCAACGTGACCCTAATATACCATAGGTATACGTTAAGTAGTCTAAATCTTCAGCCAGCTGCCTGGCTGGTTTTTAATATCCTAGGCAAAAGGGACTTTAAATGAACTCCAAACCACCGAAACTGCAATCTTGCTATCTAAGAATTTTCTTTAAATTTTATAATAACCCTCACCGAAAATCTTTGATGCCAAAAAGAAACTATAGTGGCCTTTCTTGTTTTGATCCTTCTTTTCAAAACGACTTCTTCGGCTCATATTTTCTTGATAGAGAAAAGGGTCCTCTTTGTCACAATGACAATATCTTTTAATTTAGATGTATTTATACAGTGTTGCTTCTATTATTTTGAAAAGTATCGAGTTTACTGCTTTATTGTATTTTGGTATCTAGCGTGAAAGAAAAAGATAGTTTGAGAGTAGATTCTAATAAATTATTCTTATTTTCTACTCGGCATCCTATAAGGATGGTGTTTACATTTTTTTGTTGAGGCTTTCATCTTCTTTGAAATGCACAAGCCCAGACTAATACCCATGCCCCGGTGAATGCTGACAACTACGGGGAAGACGATGAGTTTACCGGAATGGTTGCAGGATGAGGAGGAGCTTGATGCTTTTGTCGCAGAGGGCAGCAGCGAGCAAAACGAAGGGACTGCGAGGGATCTCGAGCTATACAATGGTGACATTCCAGATCCCAGTAGTTCAACCTGCTCAAACTCTTCCACGTTACTTGGAAGAATGAAATCACTTATTGACTTACCCGCAAAGAGGATGAAAGCCTCAACAAAAAAATATAAACACCATCCTTATAGTATGCCGAGTAGTAAACGTCGTTGCAAAAGAATTCCACGTGAAAAACCTGTGAAATTACTATCAAACTGTGATAAATATCAAGTCGTAAACCAGAAAACATTTAAAATAACCTCAGAGAGCAGTACAGAACACGTTTTAAACGATTATCCTTAGTTTCTATTGGTATTTATCATACCTTTAGACGTAATTATAAATATATGGGTTTTACGTAAAGTTTGATTGTTAAATTGTAGTTACAACGTTTCATTGTTTCTGGGGCTAGTTTCATTGTGACCTTATTTAGCATAAAGTTTTGTTTATTAATTGCTATGGCTTTTTTGTTCTATTTCTTAGAAAAGACGAGTGCTCAGAAACTGGAAACGGTTCATAAATGGAAGGAAGATGACTACAGAGCACTGTGAATGCAGTAGGTGTTGGACATTCGACTCAAAGTTCTTTTATTGTACAAGTACGGCAAGTTTTCAATGAAGATGAATAACAAAAATTGTCAGAGTATTTGCAAAACGCTACTGACAAATGCTTTAAATTGACCTCTGCAAAAACCAAATAATTAGCTTTTCAGCACGCCGTTGCCTCAACTGGCAAATTTCTAGGGTCATGATAAAAAAATTCTATGGCCGGCAAAGTGGTTAAGAGGGTTTATTTTTTGGTATTCAGAATTCACGGTTAGAGAACCAGAAGTGGAGCTCCAACTTTCAATTGTTTGATAATCTAAAAGTTTTAGATCAATACAAACTTGAAGGAGATTGCGTAATTACATATATGAGATATTGTTCAAATGCCACAACAAATTGTTGCTAGAAGAGAAATTAAACAAATTAGTGTCTCCACACCAGCTGAGCTTGTCACATTGGTAACATTAGCTTCAGCATCCTCCAGTTTTCTATTTTTTGTTTCCTTTGCAAAAACTATTGACATTTTGCAAATAATAGACGAACAAGATTGATGGATGAATGGAGATCGTTTTTATATTTTTATTGTTTCTATTATGTATTGTTTCTATTATGACAGTTGGCTGAGTCTAAAACATTTCATTGTTTGGCTGATCTAAATTGTCGTCTGCATTTTGAGATACATATTATGAGAAGTTATTCCTAGATAACTAGGCATTGTGACAGTTGCTTCCTAATGTCGTATCAAGGATACCTAATTTCACCATACAAGTTCCGTTAAGTGCCTGAAAATTTAATAAGTTGCAGACGTCTTGCAATCCAAATATTTAAAATTGCCCTCCATTCATATTATCACTAGATCTTTAGCTAATGGGGACATTTCAAGTGGCAGCAAATCACATTAAAATTCAACAAGTTAATATTTTTATTTAAAATTGCATACGATATGGTCTTACGTTGGTGTCAGAATAACGAACTATTTATGTCAAAAGAAAATGGGTTTTAAAAAAGTAGTTGATTTAAATTTCTGAAAAAACTGGAAATCTTTATCTCGAATTATTATGCATTAAAGGTTTCATTACACTTACAAAACACCTGACTTTTAATTAAAACAAAAAGAAAGAAACTTAAAAACGCGTGTCCCGGTACATGTATATAAAAGAAGTAATTTTCTTTTAAAACGTGTAACATATAATCAAGATGGTGTAAGAAAAGTAATATATTAGATATCTTGTTGACGCTGTCGGAAAAGAGGAGTATATTGGCGTGTAAATACACCCTATTATCCACCAATTTCAGGTATTAAATCATTCGGAATAATTGCTGCTGCGTTTCCGAGTCACAATTTAAATGCATTTCCCATTGCATCGCTCTGTTTATATTCACTGTGTTGATTATATACACAGCGCACTGTTTTGATTGTGGTCCATGTCTAATTTAACCTGTCTACTGATGATTCATCACAGAAACTCAATGTGGTGTTCAATGTGTTCACACATTACACTGTTAAAAATTTAATGCAATCAAAGACTGTTATAAATTACAATAAAGGATGTTAAGTGTAAATAATACAAATTTAATTATTAAAAAATTAATTCACTTGTTTTCGTTACAAATTAATCTCTTGTTAAACATAACCTATTTTAGTAAATTTAAAATTATTTGTTAAATCTTAAATTAAAATGTAAATTGCAAATACAAAAATAATTACATAGCAGGAAATGTTCTATTTTCTTATACCAATCAAATGCTTATAATTTCAAATTGATTTAATATCGCTAATAACAGTGTAACTTTTCAACTATTGCAACTCGCTTGTGGCTAGTAGTAATTAGAGTTAGACCAACACACATCAATCTTACTGTTACACAGCTGCTGTTAAAGGTAATCATTGTTATTAACCCTCAAATGTTTTGACCTCCATAATACATAATCAAAGGTGTAATAATTTGCTGCTACAGAAAACCTTTAATACTACAAAGTACTAAATTTAGTAAAAATGGTTTGTAACAAGCAAATTCTTTTTTATCGTTACTAAAATATTCTTTACATTATGTTGTGTTTTTAAAAGAATTTTAACAAATTATACTGATTAAAATTGTTACCTAGCAGGCAAACAAAAAGAATGTTATTTCATCATGCGAGTTAATTATATTTTAAAACAAAAATAATAATGATTTGCATATACATAAAGTAGAGCCGAAGAATTTTTGATAACAACTGACCAATTAGCAAGTTATACTTACTGTGAAATATAAATAAATCATACAATAAAATCCACACGTTAATTCCTTCGTTATCATTGCTTTAATGCAGCGGATTACATTAACAAGTTCAAACTGAAAACGTAGAATGAATTCTTTAAACTGAAACGAGGGCACGGTGTAAATCGAATCAGTTCAGAATTTTAACAAAACTCGTGTGTGTTATAAGGTTGTTACCTTCTTTAATATGAATTCGCGTGTCTTGTAGTGTATTATGTAATATGAAAATTTTAGTATTAAAAAGAAAACATAAAACTAAATAAAGATGTTAAACACTGTAAATTCGTTGTACTTTCTTAATTAAAATTGAAGTGACCGTGACAATGGCAGTCAGACGTCCATGTCAATCTACAGAGTGTTTCATTTTCTCTCTTATCTCTTCCTTCATCTATCGTCATTCTTTATACAGTTACACATTTACAGTTTCTATATTTTTTTGCCATAGCTTAACAATAAGTGTTATCTTATTCTTGTTTAATTCCCATCCAATGCACTATCGCCACCTTGAATTAATTTAATGCAAAATTACATCATTCAAGAAGATCTGACTTAGATACACCACCTGGGTATTCTGGGAACATCGATGGGTATACGCATGGTCACAGATAGAATTATTCAATTTCTATTAACCATCGCACTGCATTTTCAAAAAGCAAGTTGATTAGCTAGGTAGGTGTTATTGAAATTCTGGCTTTCTGAATTGAGGGTCTACATAATATAATGTTCCATGCACAACAGACTGCCAAATTGGAAAGTATCTCATTTGAAAAATACATTACTAACCGTTATATTATCTACTAGGTTTTAAATTCCATCATTAGACGAATTTCATTCAAGACCTTATTCAATTAATTCCGTAACCGTGAAACGGCTTCACAAATGGACAGGCAGACCTGGCAAATGCAAATCCTTCATCTTTAATATACTATCTACTTTTATGAGGTCTTGAGGAAATTTGTAAGCCTTAATAGTTACTACACCCAGTGTGTCGGGTGACTGCATTGACTACATTTAGTGCATTGTACACTTTGAAAGCAGTACCTTTGGGTACCATCAAGATTCCTAAACTCAAACCAGAAATGTTTAACAGTAACTGCCTGTTGAAGGATGAAGCTTGAGTATTAGCCACTGCAAGTAATTTATGTCTGTATCAAAATTAAGTTTCTTTGAAAATTCGCTTTACTGTAGGTTACTTGATGGAAGATGAAGCCCTATTGTTAGCTACAGGTGGTTTAGTAGAGTACAGAGCTCGAATCTATGCCAAAATCATGTCCAATAACTACTGCTGATGGTTTTTGTGAAGGACGTATTTTAACTGTATTCTAAGATTTGATTTCCTTAAGCAGTTTACCTCACTGTAGGTGACTTGGTGTAAGGTGGAGGTGCGTAAATGACCTAGTGAAAAGCAAAATCCAAGCTTATGCAAAAATTAGATTTCTTGAAGCGACTCAACTCTCTCTAGGTAACCTGTTAAAAGAGAACTCTGACAGATAGTGAAGGCTGTAAATTCCTCACTACCAAATATAGGCTTTAACAGATTCTGCCCGTTGTAGTGACTTGTTGGAAAATAAACTTCTACCAATAGATACCACAAGTGACTTTGTAAAGGTTGCAGTCCCACTCTATGAGGGATTACGTTTTTTAAAGCAATAAGGATCACTTTTTGGCTTTATGTTAGTTAGTTCTTTGTAGGTGATTTAGTAAAGGTCAAACTCAACCCAATAGCTACCACAGTGACGAAGAGCGAAACCTGAGCAGTTGCCATATTAGATGCCTAGATGAAGGGCAAAGCCCAACTGGTAACCACACAGATGGCTTAGTAAAAGACGGAGTTCGACTCAGCGAAAAAATCACGTTTCCCTAAGCAATTCAATCTCCTGCAGGTTTTCTTCAAAGCTCGGCTGATGGTATGGAGGTCAAATATCGACTCTACGTCAAAAAAGATTTCTAGTGTAGGTGTTTAGGTAAAGAGCGAAGCCCAACTAATAAGGCCAAATCCCGACTGTACTTTATTATTTATTGTTTTTCTAAGTAATTTAGTTCTCTGTAGGTTTTTTTTTGTGGAGAGTGAATCCTGACCGATAACCACCATAAGTGATCTATCGGAGGTCAGATGTTGATTATATGCTGAAATTAAGTTTCTTTCAGAAATTCAGCCCACTGTAAGTGTCTAAATAAAGAACGAAGCTTATAATTGATAAAGGTCAAAACTAAAGTAATCGCCGTTTATAAAAACATTATTTATGAGTAATAAGGGGTAGTTTACAAAAGTGATTTATTTGTTATTCAATATAACCGTTATTTGACATTAATTTTTTAATAAGAAAAGTTTCTTTAATTATCAGCGGAATAATAAGTGATCAAATTCTGTTCTCCGGCACCTCCATAAGATCGGCAAGGTGTCCAGAGCTGGGATTTGGGTACCACATGAATTGTCTGATCAAGACAAAGCTCAGAGGAGTGCAGTTTGTGCTTCTTTGTTGTCTAGACAAGAAGAACAGGAACCATTTCTTTGTCGAATTGTAACCAGCGATGAGAAATGGGTACTTTACACAAATGTTAAGCGAAGAAATCAGTGGCTAACTTCTGGCCAGACACCGGTACCAAACCGGGCCTTCACCCGAACAAAGTATTGCTTTGTGTTTGGTGGGACTGTGTGGGATAATACACTTCGAGGTGTTAAAACAGGGTCATACTGTAGCCGCTGACCTTTACACTCAACAATTGGATCGTTTGGCTCTGGCATTAAAAGCGAAACGCCCGGCGCTGGATAATAGAAAAGGGGTAATCTTGCAGCATGATAATGCCCGGCCACATGTTGCAAGATTTACCCACCAGAAGATCAGGGAGCTGGGGTGGGAAGTGCTACTACACCCACCATATAGCCCAGAAATCGCGCGTTCAGACTACCATTTGTTTTGTTCTCTTCAGCACTATCTTATTGGAAAAACATTCCCGAATCTGAATGCCCTCAAAACTGGACTCTCCGAATACTTTGCCTCAAAGGATACTTATTATATTATGAGCGGGGTATTCTAAATTTGCCCTAAAAATGGTTAAAGATGATAGAAAATGGTGGCAATTATATAATAGATTAAATGTAGGAATCTTTTTGTAAAATTAATGAATTTGATTTAATGAATAAACGCCGGTTACTTTAGTTTTGACCTTTAGAATTAGAAGTGACTTAGTAGAAGACGAATTCCGACTCTACGCCAAGATTCTTGAAGCAATTCAGCTCTTTATAAGTGACTTGGTTGAGGGCAGACTCTAATCGATGACTACTGCAGGTGGCTTGGTGGAAGGTGAGACCTGATAAATGAAAGCAGGTGAAGGGAGAAGTGGTTTAATAGAAGGCAAATTTTGATTCTATACCAACATTCTTGAAGTAAGCCAGTTTTCTGTAGGTGGTGAAGAACAGATTTCTACTATCACAGGTGACTTGGTAGACGGCGACGGACGATGACCTGGCAAGTAAAGGTTTTTTTTAAGAAATTCAGCTTACTATGACTAACTTTGTAGAGAGCAAAGCCTAATCATCTATTACCGTAGGTATCTCAGTAGAAGACAGATAGTGAAACCTGATCGATAGCACACCTGGTTGCCATTATCATCAGAACTTTTTACATAATAACCGTCGCAGTACAGCTGTCCCACGGAACTGAAGAGGAGAGGAACCTTCTAAAATGTCCTCTGCTTTTGGAGAAAACAATATTAAACGACAGATTTGTGACGTAACGCAACAAAGCTTTTCAGTGGTTAATTTTTATATATTACTATTTATTGCTTTTAAGAAGTAAGTAGTTTGACATTTTTGGATTCAAAAAAGTTAGTTTTATCACTTCTTTGTGTGATGCATCATATTCAAGTAAAATTGAATTTGGGGCCCTCCTATTACTTATAATGGTCAGTTTCCTATTATAAAATGAAACTCAACACTAAAATCAACTGCATAATAATTTTACCATGGGATGTTTGGATTCAATCTTCCAATGCTTACACTGCAATATAGTATTTGCTTCAATAGGGCACACCATAAATTACGTAAATGTAAATTGTTGATATGTTCTGCTGATGAGATTAAACAAGATCCAAACAGTTGCCTAAAAGTACGATGATCAATGCTTACATAATTTCGTTATTTCTTGGAAGAGTCTGCTGTGGGAATACTAAGGTTTTTTCATCTCTCCGATCGTATTTTTTTAAATTTTCTTATTTGTATGGTTGCTACTCTTTGGTAATTTTTCACATATTTGCTAATAAATAGGTAAGACAATAAAAATTTAGAGACGTTTCAGAGCTCGTCTAGAGAGCTTGAAACAGCTTTATTAACATAACTATAGCAATTTGTTAAACAAGACGGAAATAAAAAAACTCTCCATTTTGAAAAAAAAAACAAGAAATCTAAAATAGAATTAGGACATTCTAAGCCTTGAAAGTGGTGAATTTCCAAACTTATATTGAATTTTAAAAGACCACTGGAAAGAAGTATCATATATATGTTGCTGTGGATAACGAACATTCGGAAAAATTGAGTATTTCTTAGAAAAAAAATCAAATTTCACTTCAATTACGCAACCGAATAGAACAATTCTGAAAGGACATAGAAGGTGGAAATATGGTTTACATAATGGCGCCACTGATTTTTAAATAAAAATCTATAGTATTATAAAAATTGATTGACTTATTTGAAAAACTATAACAATTTAATAATTGAAACTTTAAGTCGGATACATAGTTTAGATGTAATATCAGGGGTAATACGATTTACTACAGTTTATATTTATAGGACACAAAGATCAATAAAAGTATAATTTAAAAACCATTAATGATAATTTACACAATTACTAATAAGATTTGAATTTTTACTTTTAAATCTATTAATCTGTTGCTATTATTTTTCTTGCAATTATTATTTCCTCGAAATGAAATCTAGAACAAGTAATTGTAACACAAGGGGATAATAAATACAAGATTTAGTTTAACTACTGCCATCTATACGACATTCAGTGAAATTTATTCCCTTATCATTTTTCATTATCATAATTTAGAAAATTAACGTCAAAAGTATTCACCAATTTCCGATAAAATTTTAATAAGAAATTTGAACAAAAACAATTAAAAAATTGTTTTTAAACGAGAACACCGTCGGTGTTTGTTTGAGTCTAATTAAAAGGAACATTCCAGGTGACGAGGATGCATTCCGAAAGGCAGTGTCAGGATGGATGTGGGTTATTTGGAACGGCCGCGAAGAAGATTAACATTCCCAGAGCCGCGTCGGACCGGTCTCGGTCAGCTCGTCCACGTTGCCCGCATGAGTCCATCTCGGTAACTCGAAGAATTATCATCACATGTCTAATTTCGAACATGTTTCTGTGTATAAAATTTAAGTGGTTTTATTTAGATAATAAATAATAATAAAAAGGAGTGAAAAGTGCGGTAAATTAGTGGTTATCAAATCGTTGTATTATTCACCCCCCAACTAAATTATGTTTCAGTGGGGATACGAAAGTAAATACAAAAATCATCGCTCCGAATAATCACGTGATATATGAGGACATTTTCGTGGCTAATTCGTAGGGTGGAATTTTCTTTTTGCTCGATGTTTCCTCATCCTTTTTGGTGTTACGCCATAACCAAGCCACTATTCATTAACAACAAAAAACTCTAAAACACGCCCTTTTAAACCTCGACGGGAATAACATTAAAAATTATATAATTCAAAATTTTTGCTTCCGGCATTTGACACTTGTAAGGGATTCAACCACAAATGGCCATTTCCGATTTAAAATGTTCTCAGAGAGGAAATGCTTTTCGGGGGTGATTCACTACATCTTTGTTAGAGGAAATGGAATTATGGCACAAGGATGAAAACAATGGACATTATTCTTATTTGCCGCCACAAGTTCGATGAACTATGACTTCCTATCATTTACTATTACCGATTTTACTTTGTTGGACAAGTCATTTTATAAATTTATGATTTTAGACAAAGTAAAAACGTAAAATCGCTTTTCCTATTTTTAGAAATCAAACGAGCGACATTGATTAACAGCCTCCTCTGAAACCAATCTTTAATTCAATCACATTAAACAAGACGATTGTAGACAGAATTGGATCGAAGACAACTTTTTTTAATCAGTTAATTCCGGAGATTATTTCCTTTGATAAGGGACTGTTATTCGTGATGCAGAGTCGTATTAAGGACTTTTATAGAATTCCTATCTGATTTTACATTGAGTTCTGGACAAAGAAAAAAGTGGAAACTTAATTGATACACGCTATTATTGACGTCACTACCTATTTTGGAATAAAATTTAAAATTTAATTGCGACAAATGTTGAATTCTAATACTGTTGGCAGTTGTTCCAATTTCCGTTTTTTAAGAAAAAAACAACTATTAAAGACGAAGGATATTGGCTATAAAATTGTTAAATTCCTTTTTAGGTAAACTGGTAGATCCAATTAACTACTTATTGCAAAAATAAATGTTTTGATTCAACTTGAATTACTCTGAAAACTATCATAGGGTAAAACACGGTGTCTATTTTAGCGACGGCAATTACATTTGGAAATTTCTAAATTCAATATGATTTTTATTGTTTGTAATAAAACAAATTAAATCTTTAGGATGAATATGTTTGATTTTTAAAATTTTGGCTACCCTTTTAAATTTTCTTTATTTTGAATATTTATCTTTGTTTTCGAATCAAATAGTATCTGTTGTAAACGATGGAAGGATTTTGTGAATTTTTTTTTTATTTAAAAAGGTAATGGGATCAGTGACAGAATTTTGTAACTTATAGGTTAGATTTTAAATGATCTATTTAAATTGGGTTTTGTTTTTATAAAAAGCAACACCTTCTTCTGTCATTGTTTCAGTAACTGCAGAAAAATTACCACTTGTTTCTTGCAACCGTGACATCTTAAAGCAGAAACTAAAGGTGGGCGTGATGGTACTACAATATCCTTGTATGTTCTTTCTAGTTGTAAGTACCACTAGCTAATATTTCTTAGGTGGTTAAAAATAAGGAATTACAACTGTACAAAACCTTTACTTGAACCTGGAAGTTTTGTTAAATAATAATTTTTAGAATTAGACTGTAAAACAATAGAAATATTTTTCTACTTTTTCGCTTTCTCTTTCTTCTCATCCTTATTTCTCTTTCTTTTTTTCTGCCATCTCATTCAACTCCATTCTCTCTCCTTTCTATTCAATCAGTTTATCTTTATCGATTTCACTTTTCTTTTTTCTTTACTCTCTGTTACTTTGCGTCTTTCAGATTTCTGTTTCTTTATTTTTTTGTTTCATTTTCTGTAACAGTTTATTTTTTTTACTCTTCTTATTCTTAATTTTTTTGTGCTATGATGTATAATATTCGAAAGCAATTCTTTTGTTTTGCCCAGAAAACTATTACTGCCGATTTCTGATAAGAAAAGGTTTCATTTAGTACATATTGGATCTATCATTCCGAATCTGTTGATTTTGACAACAATTTCATTTTTTAATTTCAGAGGTTATCAACATAGCAGATTAAAAATTCCAGACTATGAAAACAAATCAAGACAATTTCGCATTTAGTTTTTGAAACTAGCAAACTTCCAGTTTCAGGAATTCAAACCTTTCTAAATTCAGATCTCCACTACAACCATTGTTTCTGTGGATATTACACAATCTTTACAGAAAGTCTTACAATTAAAAATTGTTTCGCAATGCAAAATTAGACCTTGGGTTCAACTTCAATGTCGGGCTTCCTTTCTCTTTTCAGTAGTCAGCCATTCTAAGTAGGTAATCAAAAAGGTTTTGTTTTCGTGGCAAAATTACTGTATTCTAAAATTTTACCTAATTTCTGCCAAAGTTGAAAGTAACAAGATTACTGATAGTAAGACCAAGACGTACACTTACTAAGCAAATAAATCGCGCAGCTATCTGTACACAAAAAAACATTCTTTATTCTCTGTGCTCAATTTTGGAGCTGTGTGACTCTCACATCATACCATCAACGGCAAAACCACGTGGCCATTATCAAAATAGTTGCAAAGTTTCAACTTTTCTGCATTAAACACTGAATTTTCTTTTTAATTTGTCGTTTGAGATTTTTTGTTCTCTTAATATTTCTCTTGGTTTGCTTGGCCGAAATGCAATATCATCTCCATGTTTTTATATATCATACGTAACTGATGCAATATTCATGATTTCCAATTTTTGGTTGTTCTTAATTTTGACTTGTAGGGATTGTGTTTATTAATTCTTTACCTAGCTTACTTGTTAGATTTTAAAAATAAGCAAGTTATTTCAAAAACATTATTGAAGAATATCTTTTGGTGCACGGTCACTCTTTGATCACCATGACAGCTTCTTCTTTTTAAACCTGGATCTTCTTATCAAGCTAGACGGATCTAAGTTTGCTTAGTTCTAGATGTACAAGGTGCAAAAATCATAGATTTGCAATTTTGAATCAATTCTTTCTCAATCTAAACGAGCTAGTATTCTTTTTTCCTTTTATTTTTCTTTTTTTTCTTTCTGTTGTTCCACAACTTACCTCCCGATAATTTCCGAAGAGTTTTCACAGTATTTACGGATTATTCATTCTAACCAAAATAAGCAGCTAATTTTGCTTTGTCGTTGTCGTTGAGATTGTAAGCAGTATAATTATATTTTCTTAGTTAACCGTTGTAGTATAATTTAAGAAGAGATTACTTTATAAAATAGTTGAAGTTCACTACATCAATGTCCAAAAAGATTTTGCTCTTCTCAGAAATATTTCCTGGACAATTTTTGAAATTTATTCTCATGAAAAGAAACGGTTAGATCAAAGCAAAATGTCTTAAGATAGAAATGCAGAAGGGAGTCTTTCTCGCATTTTTAAGAAAAAATTGAATAGATAAGCATTCTATCAAAAATAACGATACCAATGGTCTCGTTTGTCAAATTGAACTATGATTTAGTTTAATTTAGCAGGTTCTTAATGTTTCGTTAAAATATATAAGTTCTTTGGGTCAGTGATGCTCAAATATCTCTGCAAAAGGGTTTGCTATACTCTAAATCTAGCGCTTTAGCTTAAAATATTAAGAACAAAAAATACAAAATAGAAATGAACTACAGAACAAAAAAGAATTAAAATAGACAATAAGATTATATGGTAAAAAGGCAATTTATGTAAAATCTCAAAGAAAAAGCATATTTTGGCAACTCGCCAAATTAAAGTATTTGCTGCGATTGTCTACAATCCCGGCTTTAATAATTATACGATATATCAGCAATCTTTTGCCAATTACCAGCTTAATGTACTTTATTGACTCGCTACACTCTATAATCCTGTTCTGGCTCTTGAGCTAGTCTATTTGTACTTAAGTATAAACATGTTCTGTATTGTCTAGCTCGCTCTTTTTCGCCTATTCCTGACTAGCTTCCCAAACCCATCTCGATTTCTTTTCGTTCTTGTTCGCGAAATGATCTGCCAATAAGATGATGCTTCATCAAATTTGGAGATTTATCGTCAACTCTGTCAAACTGAGCACTCCTTTCTTCCTCATATTCAAGAAATTTAGTGCCCTCTGTTGGTTTAGCTCTATTTTATTTATTAATAGTGAAACGAGTAAGTATGGTGTTGCGGCTCTGTCAAGGTGTACAACTTTTCCAAGGGTTTAGTAATCCAATTGGTTTTGCAACAAAAATAGCTGAAGAATAGTCTCGCTTGGCGTATGTAAAAATTGACACGAGAGACGTATTACTTACTTGTAACATTTTTCAACTGATAACTAATTAAGGAGGCTATAGATTCAACTTTTATCTAAAGGCACGCGCAGTAACGGGAGTACAGGGTGTGTTCACTATGTTAATATAAGAAATCATCAAAATATTTCAAGTAAGTGCTGTATCTCTTGCAATGGTTCTTTTAGACGAATAATTGCCAAATCATATTGGTAATTCTTTCCACAGAAAATATTAAATTTGAAGAAGAACTTGCAAGCTTAATTGGCAGAGTGTTGATCCGGAGCGCCAAGGATGCGGGTTTGATTCCTATGCAAATTTTAATTTTTCCATATGTACAACATATTTTTCGAGAAGATTATCATTATTATTAATGTTTCATTACTGATATTTTACTATGACAAGAAAAGCATACAAATCAACGTTACTGTCTCTGAATTAATCCATCATCGAAAGGTATACACGTTGTTGAAGAATAAATCTAATTACTATACCAGAAACAAGTCAAAATTAGACAAATCTATTAGTCTTTTTAGACATTCCATTGCAATTGTTTGCTTTGACTAACAAATGGATCAAATTCTTCAAAGTGCAAATTGGTATGTTTGTTGTTTGATTATTCACAGCATTTACCCAGTATGTACTTATCGACAAGGCAAACATTGTTAATATTTTTTTCTTTTCATTGTTTTGTGGAGGAATGTTTAAATTAACGTGTACACTGATGATTAATTATAATGACTTTGATTTTTAACATCTCATCGAAAATTGATTGCGTTCAATGGCAAACGAGTAGCAGGTGTATGTAGTTTCACTTGCGTCTTCTTTGAAGTGTTGTTATTTTTTGTAAGCAAATTTATTAAGTTATCTGTGATTTATTACAAGACTTTCTTAATAATATAATAATAAATATATTTCCACATTCTTCCGGATCCGGTTTGTATGTATACAACCACTTAATGGGTGGTCTCTTTCTCTTGTTTGACGTGTCAGTATAACAATGTTCTTCGAACCTTATTTAGTATATAGAATTTCATTATTTTATAAAAATTTTCCTTCTGGACATTTTTACTTTATCAGACAGGTTCCTGGAACATTTTCTGTTATCTTGAATCTTTTTAAGAAAAAAATAAAGAAATTTTTAAAATTCACCAAAGAAGTTGCCGCCGAGTTTGTCGTACGATGTAGCATTACTAATAACAACAACACACAAGGTGCTGCAAATTTACGTTTGTAAAAATGCGAAAGCGAAGATTCCTAAAGGTTCTAGATATTTTCGGTGCATATAAGAAACAACATATTTACAGCACCGGCCTATTGTAATTTACATTGTGGTGTCGCTGTGATACGTTATCATATACACATAAATCAGGAATGAATGCAGCCGGTATTTTCTTGACTATCAGTTTAAGATCTGCTGCGTGTTGTTGTAGGAGGAGGAAGATTGGTTACAACTTAACTCGTCGTGCGAAATTCTTGAGAAATGTATGCGAATTATGCGAGTCACAAAAAATATTATTATTTTTTAGAAAGATATTATCTAGACGTAAAAGGAATAAATAAAAATAAAGTTTCAAGATGCTTTCCTACTAGACGGCCGACCTATATACATGATGATAGTAGCAGGTCAAACAAATAAAAACTTTTCTTCGAAAACGATATTGTAGCAAATACAGTGTATACGTGGGAATATTGGTCACTCAGCTATCAGTTGAAACTGCAGATTTTATCGTAAACAGTCAGAATGTAAAGAAGTCAAAATATTTCTTGTGTTGGGTATGTCAATATTCAGTTTAAAAACACATAAGATCAAAATGTTTTAAATGACATAAACTGAGGTGCATTTCCAGAAAATACTGCAGGTATATATTTTTGAAAGCTTCAAATTCAATTTAGGAACACTTCCAGAAGAAATTTGGTTTAATCTAAAACCTTGCTAAAGAAAACTTAGATAGAGCTATTTGCAATAAATTTCTTTCTTATTTGATTTACTAAAATCGCAGTTTTTAATTCCATATTTCTACATTACTTTGAATCTATTAGATTGATTAGTTGACTTCTCTATGTTTCCCTTTACTTACAGCGTTCTCTGTATAAAGCATTAAATGGCTACACCAAGGTGAGAAATGAACTCGAAATTGTCTCATCAGTTCTAATTAGAAATAATTTTTATATCATTTACACAATAGCTTGTACTTAATCAATCTAAAAACAGCAAAATTACGACAAGTACTTGACAAAGATACTGCCATAATAACAGGGAAAAGAATTTTGTACAAGGGAAGCAAACTGTAATGCTGCATCCTGCATTCTCTTGCCATCAAATAGAACTATAATTTGCTTTTGATATTGACCAACTTAACAAAAGAGGTGCTACGAAGCTATACTGACACACAGAAGATAAAGAATCGACTTCCAATCCTGGCATTAAGATAGCAAAAAACGTAGATTTTACAACTATTTTAGGGAAGAAATATAAGGAAAAATGGCGCAATCCATAGCATAGCAATTACTTCTTCGCTCTATGTACTGTTTTTGGCCTTAAAATCTGTGCTTGTCATTTTAGTCTAAGATTGTAAAAATTCCTTGTAAAATTTAGAAGGTAGTGAAAAGCATTTCAATCTTTCTTTGCCACGATTTAGATAATTTTGTACAGTACACTATGCATACAAATGATTGTTTGGATTACCTTAAATCGAGATTTAGCAATAATTGTGTTACAGGCAGGGTTACAACATAATGATTAGAGCTTTCAACTTCAAATGGAAATGAAAGTTTCCAAATCCGTCGCTCATAAGACCACAGTAGTCAGTGCCCAAAATAAAAGAAAAAGTTCTATTGTGCAAGACTTGCTTGATATTCTCCATATGCAAATATACCCCATGAAGTAGAAGTTTTGAAAAAGCAAGTCAAATAATTCTTTGCCAACTTAACCTGATAGTAAACAGTGAAAGGACTAAGTTAAATGCTTATGCGATGTCAACAAAGACAACAGACAATTCAATTTTAGAAATAAGATGAAGGGTAGGGAAGATTATTCTTGTATTAAGTGTTGTTCAAAAACTTTTTCTGTTTTTATTTGTTTTTAATTCTTGACTTGGTG
Source organism: Ignelater luminosus (assembly GCA_011009095.1). Taxonomy (NCBI): domain Eukaryota; kingdom Metazoa; phylum Arthropoda; class Insecta; order Coleoptera; family Elateridae; genus Ignelater; species Ignelater luminosus. The sequence continues at coordinate 135,685 of VTPC01003180.1, forward strand.
GGCTCGCTTTTATATAGCCATAGCTTCTACATAAAACAATACCTGCCATCTTGGTTGAAAGTAACCTATCTTGTCCAGTGACATCTTAACAATTTGAGCTCTTCAAGGGAGGGGAGTCTTTTTTAAACAGCTAAGTAGCATGGAAAGTTATCTTTATCCAAAATACTTCGTCTTAAATCAATTTGACAACCTGTAAAAGAAGACCTTGAAATTATGACGTCCAGATTAACTCCAATACAACTTACATTATTTAGTCAATGAATTCCTTGACCAAATAAAAAGATTCGTAAAAGTTAGGGAATTATTTTCAACAATTAATGAACAGAACAGCAAGATACAGTTTTTGAATTTAAAAATTTCTTATAAGTAACATAAGTGGTTTAACTGTCTATCTTTGAATCAAACATAATTTGATAGAAACTTACAAGGGGAATGAGAGATGATCGACATTGTAGGTTAGCTTTGAGAAAAAAAACCAAATTTATAAATGTCTAGTTTTCCCAAAATTGTTAAGTTAGCATACTTCACTTCCAAAATCGTTAAGTTATAAAATAAATCAGTTGTGGGAATGATCAGTTTGTTTTGATCATCTTTAAGAAATGATCTGTAGTCTATTCGAATTTCTGTTCAAATCAAAATTTTAAAAAGTCTTGGAATAAGCACTGTAAAGTATTTGAACGTGATAAATGCAAAAATCTTTAAAGAGACGCATCGATCCAGTTTAAGAATACAAGCTCCGAGCATGTGGAATTCACAAAACCTTGCATAAGCTAAACTCAGCTTCCAATAAAAGAATTTTGAAACAGTTTCAGGTGAAATGGTCTCACTTTTACTGTTATATGTATGAGCTAATCAAATACAGGTAAGCCTTTGATAGAGTTGAAATGAGATTTAGATCAAGACATTGAAAAGTTTATAGCACAGTCTTGATTTTTCTGCTTTCGAAGCAATCTCTTCCTTTGGGCTTTCCAATGGATTCTTGAAAAACTTTGTTTAAATTCTTTGAATTTAAGAAGAAACCGAGCATCAGTCTTTGACTAATTCGACCTTACCGAGACCATCTCTGAATTAAATACTAGTAGTAGAGCACCTTATGATCACAATTGAACCTCCCTTAGCTATTAGCTTAATTTAATGACCGTGAAGGAGATTAATTGAAAATGACCTATCTTGTCCAGTGACATCTTAACTATTTGAGCTTCCCAAGGGAGTCTTTTTTAGATACCTAAGTAGCATGAAGAGTCATCTTGCTTCGAAATAAGCTTGGAGGTTGCCTCTCAAACTCCGGCAAATTATATGTATTACATATTCAGAACTGCATACGGCAGGTGGTAACTCGCTGGTATCTGAAAGTAGCCCCAATGTACAATATCTTTACGATTCCACTCCAGTCGACTGGTTAAAGCAAGCAGGAAGCAGAAGCAGAAATCAATGGTTCTAAGAAGACGACCACAGGGCTGCCTTATCTGTGTGTAAGCCAAGCATCGATTTTAGCTTTTATAGTTTGTATTGAGAGTTCATTTTTAATGTAATAAAAAACTTTATAATCTGGCACTGAGCTTTAATTTGATTAAGTGGAGATAAGCAATTATTATGGAAAATAAAAATTTTTATGCAATTTAAGTACGTTGCTAGTCACAATACACTTAATGGTATACCAATTGCACAAATTAGAATTTTTCAACTTGAAGGTTGCGCCCAAAAAAGAATGCAAACGTTCTTAAAAGAGATTGCAAAGATGATTTTCATTTTGTTTGTTTTGGGTTAGTATGCAATGCATACTATAGATTGTCTTTGATCTTTCTAAGTAACACAAGCGAGCTGCTGCTGCAATTTGGATCTATAAGGCAAAAACCCAACACGTTTGTAATCTTTTTCCTAAAATTCTTGAGAAGGCTTCATTTTGTAGATCTTGTGGACAAGTCACTACTAGTTTGAAGGTTGTGTCACCATTCGATCAGGCACACTTTGACCATGTGTTGATCAATTTCAGTAATCTTGCCAAAACTTGGTTTCAGTTAGAAAACCTGGAGATTCTAAAAATGGGAATTTTCTAATTTCTAATTGGAATTTAGTTTCTTAGGGAAAATATCTTTGAGTTTTAAAACTTTAAATCGAGAAGAATCCTCTTGTATTCTGTTGATTGCTATGATATTTACCCAACAGATTTTATCAAGAGGTGAAAAGACTAGTCCTTAGTTTTGGTATTTTCTGTATTTCTTTTCGTAGTAGATTTCTACATTCAAAACTAGTAACTAATTTATTAGAAGTAACAACAATGCGACGGTTTCATTTTTTAATTCAAGATAGATAAAAAGAACAAGAGGTTACTTCTATAAAAAATTAATACGAGGTCAGTCAGAATCTTTGAAACGTTTTTTAGGACCCGAACATTTTGATGATATTGCTTAGCATATAAGCATCGATATCTTTAGGTTTTATTTATTCTAATTGTTACTCATCCATAATTAATTAAATCAAAGATATCAGAATGAAGATTATTTTTAAAGAATGAACAAAAACTGTAGGTGCGTGCATCGGTGTTTTAATCGTTTCAAGTTTCCTCTATAAACATAGTAGGTATCTTTCGTATTAATTTCATGCGCTTGAATTCAGTTTACTTTAATAATAAGAAGGTAATAAATACAGAGAAGTAATTGTACGATAACCAACCATCATATTTTCTTAATTCTACCAATTATTTCCATCAACCAGTATAAATTAAACAAACCTTGATAACACAACAGATAAACGTCATTCTTAAAAGCTTGTGAAATATAAACTCCAATTAAAAAGCAACATCCATTATTTTCGTAGTAGCACTTGAATTTAATTATTAGTGTTGAGGTTTCCAAAAGAATGTTAGAAGTTGTACCTGTTAAATCAGCTGGTTGTAATGAGCATAAATTAAAATTGTCACGCACTTTTATTTCCGGAGGCGGAGCGCCGCCATGTTACATTTACCGATAGTCTATCAGTAACCGCCCTGAAAAAACAAGGTAAAAAAGGGGTTATAATTATAATATTGAAAATATTAAAAAAAAAGAAGAAAAATGCCAACAAAAATATCAACTAAAGTTTGCAATTTGATAAAATGAGTATAAAGTTCGACCCCTTGACACTTTTATTCTTTAATGTAATCAGAAAAACTTTGTAATTTCACGGTTGCTCGGTGTTGTTTTTTTTAGGGACGTCAGGTTTTAAAGTATTTTCCATTAGTCTTTTTCGGGGTTGAGAGGACACATAATAAAAGCGCCCCAGTATTTAAATTTAACGATTTCGTGTTTATTTTATAAAGAATTTAAAAAGTGACTCTCTTTTAGATTATTTTTAAAAAGCTTGTTGCCCCATAAAATGTATTAACATTGTGTGGTAGTGCATTTTCTAAAGGTGGGAGTTATTAAAAAGTTTGTAACTACATGCAAATTCCATAACGAGCACCCGCTAATAAAGTTAATACGTTTTTAGGTGAAAGCAACCAACATTATAATATAAACTTTTTGCATTAAAAATTATATAAGGCTTATAACTTAAAATTTATGGCCGTTAATTTTTGTTTTCGTATATATCTAGAGGAAAAAAAACCGAAACTTTGAAACATTCCGATCGGTTTTCTCTGTGTTAAATTAAAGAGGGTAATTTTTTTTAATTAACGCGGACCTTATTGTTCATTCTTCTCACAAACAAAGGACAACGCACTACAATGTCTTTACCACCCAACCAGAAATACGAACAAAAAGCAATTGGTAAATAATTAAATGTCTGATTGGAATAGTAATAAATGATTTATGAGCCTGTTTGTTTCGATACACCAAAACGGTAGTCATATCAGTGGCGTATCACACGAGATTAGCATTTTGATAAATATCGCATTATATCATGTTGTATTGTACTTCTTTTTTAAATTGAAAAGGAAAAATAACGGTGCGGTATACATGAAAGAAGCATTTACTTATCTTGTTTTAATCAACTTCAACGTGCAATTAGTACAAGTTCAGTTTGTAAATTTCTGTAAATGTAAATCGACAGAAAGATCTAAAAAGAACTCTATTTTCTTATTCAGAATTATAATTTAACAATAAGTGTAACAGAAAAAAATCACCGTTATCTGACTAAAACTCTATTTCTCTTAACCCACTAATGGACAAGAAGAAATAAAGCTGCACAATTAGTTCCAAAGCGGCATAACTTTTGTTGTCATAGAAAACTTTACTAGTTATGTCGCATTCTTTTTGGTATTACACGTTTTTAGTGACGCCAAGGGACACTTGCAAAACTTAATTTTTTACGGAAAATATCTTGACGATGTAATGCGACTCTAATATATTAAATCAAAAAAGAAGCCTCCTCATATTGTTGCCATTAATATTAGATATCTGTTAACCATTTCTTTAATAAAGTTTAGCTCTGTGCTTCATGAACAGAGACTAGCCGTTCCAATATCGAACGAACAGGAACTTCAGCATGAGGCCACGAAATTGTTGAGTCCTAATATTCTTTCCCTTCTTGGCCGCTGTACCAAAGGACTAAATACAGCAAGAACACACCCCTTCCTCAAGGCATAAGCGTTAACTTTTCAGGCCTCATTCTTTTGCCGCAAAACAACCAACCGACTCCAGAATTGGCAGAAGAAAGTGGTGGTAATAAATAGGTCGTTGATGGTTGAGCTGCATCTTCCAACCGTCGATTCCGTGTCACTTCAAGAAAAAAATCCTACGCAGACTGTACCGCCATGCAGAAACTGGAAACTTTCAAGTTCGTTGAAATGGTCAGTCATTTATTTATTGATTTTTTCTAAGATGATGACATCAGACTGTAATAGAGCTGCAGAAAAAAAAGCAAAATCAATAGGACTGCACAGTGTAATAAAACCAGGAAAATCAGAATTACAAGTCAGTAGCTTACTGAAATTGTGATCTGAATTCTAGCTTGCTGGTGAAGAACAGTACAGTTTAGAATAGATCCTAAACCATTGTTCTGAGACTATCTTCTCCGATTTGGTGAGAATTATAAGAAATATACATACTATCCGTCGAGTTGCAAAAGAAGTTCGTAAAAGATACTGGGCGAGGATAATCGAGGGGCGTAAAATAAATGACTGCAAATTGGAAGTTTTCATTTCCAACACTGTTGTCACAGCATTGTTTGTGAAAGGCGCGCTGAGAAGCTATAGACGAATGAAGGGGTACATAGCTTAATTTGCCTAAATTGTTTCTTCCCATTTTAAATTGAGATACAGAAGGAAAACATCTGGGAATGCAAAGCACAACCACAACAAACTCCGTTTTGTTGCTTTTTTTCAAACTTTGACCATGTTCCCGAAGAGTTATCAAAAAACGAAGACACCACGTAGTCTTTAGTTTTTGATGTAGAATCTAAATCTGAAGTCAAAACTTTAAAATTTGACAAAAAATGCGGACAGGCCGACTTTGCAAATTTAGTAACGATTCCTTCGGAGTTCGTTGAAAAGAAGTTCGTACTTAGACCAGTTGAAGCAGAGCCCCAGCAAGAAAGCACGTTTTTGTATAAAGGTCAGAGCCTCTAAAACTGCATCAGACGGGTCAGCGATAAAGTCATTATCAGAATACCACACTCTGAAATGATTCAAAGGAGAGAGTGGCGTATGATCGTTTAGAATGCTAATCCCAGAAGATTTCCTGAATGTTACTCTTCAACTGGAAGGAATAATTTTTCTTTTGGCGTAGAGGTTGCATAGAGCAGTGCACCCAAGCTGGAAATTGGCTTAGGAAGTTTTCCAACAAAAGGCGTGCCTGGCAACAAATAATCGTTGCTACCAATCGACAATTGGTTGCATTTTTTTATCTTTCTTTGATACAGAACCTCACCAAAAAAGACAGTTCAAACTTTAATTGGTGCTGTAGAGAAAAACAAATTTTGAAATCTTGCAGTCACTTTAATAAACGTATGAAACACAAAAGTGCACAACATCTTGCCAGCTCGTTTCTGGCCTTTTCATGCAAAAAACGCAAAACACTTGAAAAAACAAGAATTAAGTCTGGCGAAACGTTATATAATTTTGTCTTAAATTAGGTGCAAAGCCTCAAAACCTGTTTTTCTCTACATAAGCATACAGTCATAATAAGTATATTTTTTAATTGGTACGTTACTGCAAAGTAGAAGGTTCATAAATTCGTAAGTAGCTTGAATCCGATAGTCTGATATTGTGCGGAAGAGTGAAACGTATTGTTAAGGCATACCTATCATAGAAGCGTCTTGACACTTTGACTAAAATTAGTTCAGTTAATCCAGACCGTCTAAATATCTCCACCCGAATACCGTGGGATAATTAATGTCTTGCAGATGTTGTGCAGACGAACGAGAACTGTCTATCGCCTTCTATTTGTCATTTATCACCACCACTTCAGCCAGAGAATTCAGTCTCCGATATGCGAGCTGCCTTGCCATCCACTTTGGGAGCCGCGAACCAAAAAGCCACCACAGCGACTTGGTTCGAGATGGTATAATGAAGAGATCACTGCAGCCACGGAAACTGCCCTTTCCCATAACTCGACTAGACTTCGCCTGGACCTTTAATTCTATCACCAACCCATTGTCTACTACCAGATCTGTTGCGTCTTGCATTTATAATTCTCGGCTGTTCCTTCTTTAAAGTTTCACTGCTTGATGACTGAAAAGGAGATTAGTTACTAAACAGTCGGCTGCATTTTGACTTTTATTTCCTTGCTTGAACCAGACGATTGTGACCTCTCAGTGTTGTGTTCATCAGTATATTTTTAGGACTTATAGACATAAACTATCTAAATTTTTCGAGCTACTTATATTTAAGTAGAGTTCAAAACTTGCTTTGAAGAAACAGGAACTTGCAAAGAAGACGATATAGGATCTTCTGGAAAATGAGATGGAATAAGACGAATCTGGTGTTTGGCACGTAAAGAATCAACGGGTTCGGCGCACATGGTGGTCATAACATAACATCAACAACTCGATATATTAGAAACAACAAGCAATATTGCAGTAAAATTCTCTGCATGATTGTAACTCTAAGGTATTGGTTTGCAAAGCTTCTAATTTAAATATTCTGTTCAGTGGCGTAGATTCCGAAAAATTGTAAATGGTACCTAGGTCGATACAAAAGAAGATAAAAAGAAGGGTATATAAATAGCCAGAGGGCTTTTATTTCGTCTCTAGGAATCTAAATAATTAAAGAGAATTTAGCACTGGAAAAATTCCGCCGGAGCGGTTCAGAGTTACTACAGATTCAGACAACTGAAAGATTAGTGGGATTTATTAAATAGCAGATAAGTTACATGTATCAATCTCTTCCATTGCATTGCTGTGCTGCACAGTGAATAATCTGAAAACTGAATAGGCTCTGATACTTGATACTCTCAGCAGTTTGCAATTTGAGAGTGATACACCATGGTGAATTCTAATAAGAGTAATGTTAGTAACCTTTTAAAAGCAATCTTTTTAGGTCTACACAAAGACATACCTTTTCATGTAGTAGCCGCACTGATGTATAATAAAAGAATTAACTTATATATAAATTATGTCATAAATAGCACGAAATATAAAATTTGTTGATTGTTATACTATACTAAAGTACGTACCACTAAATAGCAGGCAGCATTTAAAATTCAAGTAAAAACAATGTTTTATTTCAGTTTCATGACACTAATCAATTGCATGTTAGAGTAACATACATTTCTTACTTTCTGTGTGATAAAACTGAAATAATCGTGAAAGTCCTAATTGCCTAAAAATGTAACAAAAGGAAAATATACTATAAAAATTAATTTATTTGAAAAATATGTACTTATTCAGATTTTATACGAGGTTTACATTAAATTTCCTCAGTTATTAACAGAGTTAAAATGCTTATATAAAATAACGAAATGCGGTGCACGATTTCAGCATTAAAAGATTACTGACAGGCTGGTTATAATTAGTAAAATGATTTCAATTTTATTTCATTAAGAGTTCCATAGAGTTTAACGTGAAATGAAAAAGCACTCAATTTTTAATTGGATTTGGTTAATTCGCGAGAAATTTAATGGATATTTTACATCAGCCACCGTCGTTTTAGAGAACAGCCAAACTTTTACAACTCAAACAAATCTTTTATAAATTCCTCGGTGCTGAATATAAAAATTATTAAGCGGATTTAAAATTTTAATACACCCTGTCAGCACTCATTCCATTTCTGCTAATTGAAAGAACGTTAAAATTTACTCCGCTTTTCCAGTATTACAAAGATATTGGAGGGTACAGCTATTTCCTGAAAATTCCAACATTTAAATCTTCCTATCCTCGGGGTAAACATTTCTACTTTTATTTTATCAAATAATCTCAAAGGAATCTGAGATTTTTGATTTTATTATTTTTATTATTAAGAATTTTCTTTTAGTATTTATAAAATAATATGATCTATCATAGTAGCTAATTTAAGTGAGTCACGTGACTTTTAATAATGTAATCATTGCCCTTTCAAATATTCATGGGTTAAATGCAGCACACGTTCCTTTCAACTACTGCAGCTATAATCCCTAATTTAGTTTCAGGGGGTTATATTTTAATCAGAATGTTTCAATCTGAAGGTGGGTTCAATCTACACGACTCTATAAAAATTAAATTGTTGCATATAAACCAAATTAGTCTTAAGACTATATACATTTGATAAAATTTTTAATTTTAATGTTTTTAGAAAACATTGTAAATCATAATAAAGGTATTGTTTGTTTTACCTTTTCTATTTAACCTTGATAAGGTGAATAAAATGAGGGTGTATGTCGTATGAACGAGACAAGTGCATAATGTAAATGCATTTTGGAGGTTTGGATAAAATTCTCACACTTCTGTACTATGGTTGCAAAGATTGTTTGATGTGAAACTGTACAGCTGGAACAGTAAATTACATGATTGAAAGAGTAACCAAATTCTATTACTATTACTATTATTATTACCATTGCGTTTTAAGGGTTCGATTTTGTCTTATCATTAAAAGTCGTTACGACTATTTTACTTTTTATGAATTACTCTTTTTGAATTATATTTAGTTTTTTTCTCATTACATTTACTTCATTCACGAACTTACTAAAATTTGACATGATAATATAGCTGAGCTTAAGGCAAGCTAGCTTAAAGCATTGTTTAAAAAAAAAGTTAATTTAACTTCTAAAGTTCAGCAAAGTTGTGAATTGTTTGAAATAATTCTTCTGAATCTGTTTCTAACCAAGGCCGAAACAGAACGATTCCAAAAAATTAGATCAAACATAATGACCTTCCTCGTTGAATTTTGTTTTCCAGGTTTAGCAGTATCTGTTAAAGCAGACCTAAAGAGGAAAAAAATTGATTTCGAATACAAAGCCAAAAATTCAAAAGTATAGCCAGGGCCAAATCTCAGCTTGATATAGTGGTGTACTGACCTAAATGCAAAATTGCGTGCAACCTTCTATACTGTAAACAAAATTGTTTGAGAAATTTATTTATGTTCATGCTTCTTATGTATGGGCCACTGTTCTTGCCTTTTCAAAAGTGAAGACAACTCTCAACTCTCAAAGTTACAAAAAGATCCAAATAACGACAACAAAACGAGTTAAATATTCATTTTGGAGCAAACAAAAGTTGATTGGTATCAAATGCAAGCTTAAACGCGGGAACATAATTTCACATAACTAATTAGATTTAAAATAAGTTTTAATATGCATTAAGTATGTATTATGCTAATTTTCTTTAATTAATTATGTTCAATTTTGTCTTAAAAAGTCAGATACTTGCAATAAAAGCTTTTAAAGGCGCTTAGATTAAATGAATCAGAAGCAGGTGAAGTAAACAGTTTGCAGTTGTATGTTTTGATGAGGTTGATGCACTTTTTTCTTGTTTTGATGCAAATAACTATCTGTTAATTAATTGGCAAACCTTAACTAACAAGATTATAGAAAACTTAAGTTTTAAGTGCTTTTTACAATGGAAATAAAATTCAGTCTCATTTGTTCAATTTAATTGTTATACCTACTAAACCTAAATTGACTATTTTTGTAGAATTTTTAATAGACGGTGATAAAACAAATGAATGCAATTTTTAATCATCTCTTTATTGGATTATTTATGGAATTATACACAAAAAATATTCTTTTTTGAAATTTTTGCGATGTATACATACGTTATTATAGTTAATTAGATTTTTTATTGTTTGTTTTATGAGTGCTTTAGATAAGAATAGAAAATTCTAAGAATTGATTTTGCAAATCTCATACAAAAATCATAAACAAATCTAAAAGTCTTATTAATTATTATCATTGTAACAAATGTTAAAATTTGCAAGGGCAACTACTTCAATCACACTGTATGTTAAAAGTGTTGTTCCTATAGGTGTAAACAATAAAGCTTTAATCAGATTTGTGGAATAATGCTTGCTCAAAAATCACAAGCAGTGTCTATAATTTATATGGCTAAAAGTTATCAAAAGCTAATAATGCCATTTTGGATATACTTACGCTTTCAAAAGTCACTGTAGTAAAATATTCCGGCATTAATATGTCTCCTCCAATCTTCTAGGTTTAATTAGCAGCAAAGGCAGTAGGTGGTAAAGAGCAAGGCCTAACAAATAGATCTCCATAGATTCTTTTATACTAGCACTTCACATCATCTCCTCAACTCTCTTGACAGCTGTCTGCTGTATTTTCTTTTGTTCTCTTCCCGAACCTGACGACCTTACAAAAGTGAGGATGAAAGCGGCCAACTGTTAAAAAGTTATTAATCTCTCCAAAGATCTAATGTAGCCTTATGGTTGAAATGATTCTGTCTAGATACTGGTAAGTCGAGGAGTAAAAGTTGTGTGAACCAAGAACATTCAGAGCAGAGCTTGATACGCGCAAAAGCAATTTAGTCATTTTGTAGAGGAGAATCTAAAACAAACAGAAAAAACCAGCAGAAATTTGAAGTTGTATGTGTTCTCGTGAGTACAGAGGAGCAGAAGGAGTTTTTGGTGATGGATTAGTGCTGCAGGGTCTAACAAGGTTATTGGAGTGTTTTAAAAGGCATCTTCCAGTTGCGAAGTAAAGTCAATAGCGCTTGTGGTTGGCATGATTCTGTCTAGGCATAATAGTTGTGTGAACCAAAGGACATCCAGCCGGTGACGCGTATCAATGGCATAGTTTGATACGCAAAATAGTAATTTAGTAATTTTGTAGAAGAGAACCTGGAACAAACAGAAAGAAGTAGCAGAAATTTAAAATTGTATGTGTTTGCGTGTTTACAGTGAAGCAGGAGTTTTTGGTGATGGATTAGAGCTGTAGGGTCTAACAAAGGGTTATTAGAACGTTTTAAAGAGCAACTTCCAGTACCGAAGTGAAGTCAATGGCGTTTTCAAGGTACGTATATGGCAGGAGTAAGTTTGAATTTGCTTTTAGCACTTCTTGACTGGGGCCCAGCGAAAATTATGTGAAACTATGCAAATGAGATCAAAATTGGAGAGATCCGAGACATGAAAACAATCCAAGCTTAGCATCTTTCTACAAATTCGTTTCTTTTTCTTTGACAAAAGCTTTGCATTTAATAGAAATTGAGAATGCAGAGACGAGTATTCATAGCCGATAATAAAAAGAAGAGAGGTCATAGCAATAAAATATAAGGAGGATTGAAGATAATATACCTGCACCACAGCAGCCTAGGGTGTGACTGCTCTCAGGAATTTGCTGCCAACTCGCAATAATAATAATTTTTACGAAGCCAGCCAGCTCAGACTTAAGGGCGTAGAGTCTTATGAAGAAGTCCTACGTGCTAGATCTAGTCAAAACCACATTCTATGTCTTGAAAGACACCGGCAACACATTTATCGGTGTTAAAGGATTTTGGCCACGTCAGTGTGCAATTGAAACAGTTAGTCGGTGATAGATCTATCTATTCTTTCTGAATCCAAATTAATGAGGCCAGAGTAGATTGGTGTTCTCTAAAACTTCTGTTAGTCTGTCAGCTGA
>VTPC01003180.1:152644-183748 GCA_011009095.1 Ignelater luminosus
TCGCAGCTTCTTCACAGTATATCTTGAATTTAATAATTGCTTTGGCTTTTATTTTTCCTTCTCATGCTATATATGGCAATTCCCTTCCAATATCCTATCAAGTTTTCTAAAGACAGCACCCATATCTGAGAACATCTGAAATATAAAGGTCACAGCCGTTCAGAGGCAGAAACAACATTAAATGTACTAACGGTAGTAGATTGTAATGTAATTTGTAAGAATCTAACTAACTGTAAATTTGGATTTAGATATCCTGTCGATTTTCTAGCCAATTCTTTTGATCTATAGGCATTTCGGTGTTCTCAGATTATATGCACTTCTTGAACCAGTTTTGCTTTTGAAGGTTAATAAAAGTTTCTCAAGTCACACAAATTTAGTTTTTTGAGCATCCGTCCTTTAGAGTAGAATAAACTTTTTAGATTAGTGTATCTTTGAGGACTAATAGGAATTCTTCATCTTCAGATACCATCCAGTTTGGATTTTTAGGCATTTAATCTTTGGAGTAGATTGGACTTTTTAAATTACTCTGGCTTCAAGAATTAATAAAGCTTTCCCATTTCACCAAGTACCGTTTGATCAGGCTTCACATTTATTGATTGCTTCTCAAAAATCAAAAAGTGCTCAAGATGTGCAACATACACACGATTTAAAAATGCTAGATTTGATTTTTTTGTATTGTATTTCTGTTGGTTTTAGGCCATGGCGCTTTTAGACAATCTTCTCATCTATAAAACTTTCATTGTTATTCCATTTCCTATTGGTAACTAATTTTTGTTTTTGGTTTTAATTTATTCTGCAGGGCTTAAGCAGCAAAATGTACCATAAAACAAAAATAAGACTAAAATTCCAAATATGAGACGAATACTAGGGTTATTTGTTGATTTATACGTACAAGCCAAACTAAGCCAAAATAAGTTTTGGTGATGCGTGAATAGACTAAAAACTGACAACGTTGTAACCTATTTACCTGATTTCTTCAAGAGCATTTATTATTATCAAAAACTAAAAACTACTAGGCCGATGTCAACTATCTTTGGATACACGATACTATAGTTGTCTATTGAGGACCTTCACCTGTCATTACCCTCCTCAGTAGACAAGGGGTGGCCTAGGTCAAAACACTGTAGTGCCCAAAATTGAAAGCCACATATAGAAGCTGAAGGCTCCCCGAATATTGCTTTTAGGTTGCCAGGGTTGAACTCAACTTTGCTGGGCAAAACAAGTAGGAGTTTTTGAGAGATATTCTAACGCGGCGCCGTTTGGTGTATTAATTTCTACAAAAGATCTCTGCACAACAAATACCAAACTTGACTTTAGGAATTAGGATTTTGCTCTATGTGTTTTTCCCATAGTTTATACAGAAATTCCTAAGATTTGATAACCAGTGGTGCTAAAGCACATTATTTTTAGTCTTAAAGAGACGAGGAGATAAAAATAATAAGATGAAAGTTATACCAAACTTTCAAGGTAGGACCGTTGGCAAAATTTTGACGTCATCAAACCTCCCAGCAGAGAGCTGTCAGACTTTCACTCAATTAATGTATGATCTCATGACTTAAACAATTATTTATTTCCTTATAAGTTATTTAATTTACACGAAGATTTTGTGCTTGTATATTATATGGGGAAACCAGCGAGGTAGTTTACGATACAAATCCGCAGCACTTATAGTTGCCAATATTTTAGTATTAATGAAATGTTTAAAGAATGTTCACTTGGTCTTCTATTTTTTCAAAAGACGAACTTTGAAAATTTGAATTGAAAAAGACATGTACATCGTTAAACATAAAACAATTTAAACATAAAAACAATTTGCGCCGTTAGTATCTAAATTATAAAAGCAAAAAAGGGATAAATGATTTAATTTTATTAATACATTTAAGAAAGATTGATTTTCTAAGTGCAGCTATAACTTCAAACATGAAACGTGTGAATTTTGTTGCTTTTATAGAAGAATTAAGGTGCAATCAATAAAATCTTTCGCTTTAACCCATATACTACGCACGTAGGAAGTATTAGGTAGTAGTGCAGTAAAGAGCACTTGAGCATGAGAAACACAATTCTGTTCCTTAACATGGAGATGCAGATACCCGGGAGGTTCGCCCCAGGCTCCTGCGGCTCCTAATGTGCTTTTCATGTCGCCTCAGCACCTCAACACGTGTCCGACCCACACCCTTAGATGTGGCGTGTATTATCGATGTATTGCCTTGTACTACTACAGAGCACTCATGTGAGGTTTTACTTCAACCAACCGCGAAGTATTACACGAGTCCTTTTTTGAACGCGTCTAAAATTTTTTATGTCACTTTAATAAAATAGAAATTTTATTTTCTCCCAGAAAGAAGCGAACAATAAGAACGATGACGTTAATGGTTATGTAAGATAGTAATATATAATAAAGAAATTTATATTATACTAATTAAAACATCATAACCATGTAACGTGTATTTCTACTTGTCTTGTTAACTAATCTAAACGAATGTAGCTACGTTTTTTTTGTTAAAATGAAATTAAACGAAGTATAACAAATGCAACCATTGAAGACTTGAAGGAATTTAAATTGCTAAGGTATTCTTTTAAAATTAAACAAAAACTAAGAGAAAACACATGTAATTAGTAGATATGATGAGTGCACTACTGCAACAGTTATTTTATTATTATTATTATTATTAAATCCGGTCCTGGAACAGATGTTTCTTAGTGATAAAAACTGGTATATTTCCTGCCACCCAATTAGTAAAACACACAGTTCTTGTGAGGTGGTTGAAGCTTCGAGAAAAAAAAATTAATAGAATTTAATGAGCTTGACTTTTTCTGTATATCTTTTATATGTCAATAAATTACGATAAAGCTTCGGTGAATGTGAAACCCGCCAACAGAAAACGATGCCAATTAGTTTACTTCATTTAAATAATTTGCTAATTTAAAGAAAAATATTTGTTTTTGCTACTTGTCTTGAAGATAATTGTTTATATTATTATACGAGGGCAGGTGTATGATATTTTCTTTTATTGTGCAATTTTGGGTTTATTTCATTTGCTTGAGAGACCCTCTATCAAACCAAACTGAAATATAATATTCTACGAATATTTTTGGTCCGTGAAGATTTTGATAATTCGCTGTTATGTATTACTGTATTTCTGCTACCACGTCAATTACAAGTTTTAATTAGTGATGTAAACAGGGTTGGAAGAACCTCGTATAAAAATATATACTAACAAAATGGCATTCCTGATGAGGTACAAGGCAGTAAGTAGCTGATTCTTCCCTTACAAATCTGGCCAAAACGGGCTTCAATAATCATCTTTCTCATTGTCATTTTAAATTCTCAGTAATAAATGTAAAAGTTACGATGTTTTTCAATGCTAAATCGGTATTGGTATTTATATTTTAGAGCACTCAAAATCAAACTTTAGAAATGATACTTAATTAGTTTTGATAGACGTTGTATTGTTGACCAACTGGAAATCACAGTAAATCTACTCAACACAATAAGAACCCTAACTTGAGTTTGAAATGATAACCGCATGTAGAGTATTCACTTCGGATGATCAAAAAGATTTATTCAGTAACTTTTCAATAAGGCACTAAGTGTAAAGCTTCAGTTAGACTAGGATTAGTAAAAGTCAGCCAGGTTAAGTACTAATAATGTTTAGAAAGTGACACTTTGAAGGTACATATACTTAAAGATAACCAAATTATCTAAGTGATATTTTACTTCTCAAGCTTACACAACCTTTTTTTTCTCAAAACATATTCTTTGAGATCAAGACTTATTATCTAGTAATTTCATACTTGCATCCATTTTCTTTTTTATTGGTACACTTCCCCATCTTTGCGAATATCATTTAGTTAGTATTTTCCTCAAACAACACCTTTTTCTTCTAAAGTCTCAAAAAGATCATTTTCCATGATTTTGCTTTCAAAAAATCTTGGGCTTGGTCATCACTACTACCAATAACCAATGGTAGATATTTAAATTGTTAGGCTGATACGACTGATCGATCCTGCAATTTTAAATCTGATGACTTTTATTTTGCACAAAATCCGCCTATGCTGACCAAAATAGAAAAAACATTTTTAAAATCGATACTGCCCTTTACAATTTCCAAAACTTTTCAAATGCTTTACGTTACAAAATATTGTATATAGAATCTAACAGTAGAATTTCATCAAAAGAAACAAAACATGTTTAGTATTATCCAGCCTATCTGCCAACATTTTTCCGTCATAGCTGAATGACAACTACAAATTCAGTTCTCGTGTATAGAAGAGAGAAAAACTATAACAGAGCCAAAATGTTTTGCTATATTTTTTTCATGTATTTTTATTAAAATTTAGCATTGAACGTACGAAAAAATTCTCATACTAGTTAGTAAAATGTTGAACTTTTATAGTAGGGTTTAAATTTGAAAACTTTTATCTACTCATGAAGTTTTATCTTATGTTCAAAACCTCAGTATGTCATAGTCTACGACTCAAATCTTGGTATCATGGAATTGAGTTCTACAAATTATTGTTTTGCCTAGATCAAAAACCTAAACGATGGTTGCTTTTTACTGGAGCTGAAGACTAGCAACAAGTATGAGTGCTCAAGCAATTGAGGAGATTGGCTCATATTAATATTATAGCAGATCATTCATTCATCTTTGAACCTTGAACGGCTTTTGAGAGAATCCTGATTTCCTGGCTTAGTTCATTCTTATTATAGATTGTCCTAGAAACGTAGTCATTTCTAAATTAACTTGCCTTATTCGAAAATATATTAAATGCAGAGTATTACTAGATAAATGTTACGAAGCCTCAAAGGTTTTCTCTTCCCTTGGAAATTTCGATACACATCTGGCAATGCCTCAAACTTTTACTACTTTCAGTTATTACAACTTTGTTTGTTCTGGTCTTGCAAATTCTTTCTTGGTAACTTTGAGTTTTCAGTTGATTAATGTTTCAGGCTTCAAGCCTAATTAAACTATAAAGCCTTAGATTATCTCGGAGGAAAAAGTTTGCCGGAAACTGTTGTGGTTGGGCCTTAGAACCTTTTTGTACGGTAGCATAATCCAGAATCTCGGATCGTGTCCTACATTATCTTGGTTATTAAAAGCTCTTGGAAAAATGTTAAACTTGATAACCTTACTTTAGGTAGGCAGTAGTGGGTGTTATAGAAATAAAACGATTTTTGTTGTTTTGGCGATTTACTAAAACATCACAGTGTACAAAGAGATACAAATTATTTTATAGTCTCTTACCATGAAAAACCTCACTTTTTATGGCGTTTCACTTCCTTACTTCGTAACGTGCTTTTTAGGAGCGCGAAGCTCCTCTAGAAAGAGCAAAGGTAAGTATGAGATAATAAGAAATTAAATTCAAGGAAATGACTCTTGAGGTGCTTACGCGCACCACTAAAGAAAACCACGAAAAACTTGAAAACTACACTGCTACGTTATGCGCCTGCATGAACGCAACAAAATGTAAAGAAACTACACATTTACCAGCTGTGTTTTTTAATTCTGTGAAGTTGCAGACAATTTAATTTAAGTTTTGAAACAACTAACAATACCTGGCGAGGAAATTGGTGTAAAGGAACCGCTTTTGTTAATTTGTAACAAAAGAATCTTAACAGAATTAGCTTTACAATGATTCTAAAGCTATCACTACCATTTTTTGAGCCATGGTTTTGATTCACAAAACTTATAAAAGTCAAACAAAACAGTTTATCAAAAGAAGTACGAAACCAAGGCAAAAAGGATTAAAGTGTAAATTTACCGTAACACGATTATAGACAATTTCAATTTACGGAAGATTTTTTGAAACGTAACTCGTGGACAATCTTGATCTTTAAAATCTAGCAAGAAACTTGAGTATTACAGTTTTGGCAATCTATAGTAGGATCAAGATTCTCTTAACCTTGACCAAAACTGTTCAAAAGTGATTAAAACAAAACCAAGTGTGCCATTCTTGTTTGTTGCGAAAGCCAAAAACTTTTAAAAAGCAGAAACAACTAAGTCCTGTGGTTATAAACGATGATCTTCAAAAAAGTTTTAAATTAACACTTTGGTATCAACCATGGGTAGTATACAGAGCGCTTCCGAAAGATCGCACGGTATTCCAAGAGCTTGAAGATTACGAGATAGATTCTTTATTCTCTGTTTCATGAATATTTTGACTTGAATTTTGATTCCAGTACTATTTTGCTATAATACGAATGTGTTTACCGTCAACCCTAGAGTATCTAGATCACTTTATTTAACCTAATTTTACTAAATGTCCACTTAAAGTTGGTGAAGCACAAGATACGTCTATGTTTGCTTCTTGCATCTCTGTAAAACAGGACTTGCAAGCTGAAGAGAGCTCTGCTGAATCGAAGCTGTTTTTTTTAATCCTTTTAGTTTTTTTATATTCTTTTATGAAAGACAACTTGAGTGCATCACTCATTAAAGTTATTGTAGATGATTGGCACATTTTGTTGCATTGGCTTTTGAAATGGCTAACCAATCATTTGAGATCGTCCTTCTCTTTCAAATTATATCTAACAAAGGTTATAAAAGCACATAATGTACATATGTAGCTACGTAATTGTTTATTCCACATTATGTAAATTTTACCTCTGTAATCCAAGCTTTAATTAATTACAAGTGTAATATTTAGTATAGTTTCATAATAATATAATAACTTATTTACTTGTTTATACTTGGTGTATTTATGTATCATTTATATTTAATTAACGCTTATTAATAAGAAGTGATTGATAATTATAATTAATTTAATTAGATTTTTCAATCTGGAACTGTACCAGATATACATACCCGATTGATTTATGGCTAGTTCTAGCTGCTTTTTCTAGCTAATTAACTTGATTAAGTATATATAAACTAGAAAATATGTGCGTACAACACTTAATACAGCAAATAATTTGTAGTAATAACAAGTATAAGGCCAGTATCTTATTAATTTTTTATTTCCAATAATTTTATTTCAGTTACTCGCAACATTCTTGCAATAATAAAAACGAACGATTTTAATTACTAATATCGCGTTCATTAAATCGCCGCACATCGTAAGTAATAAACGCGCCAATAGCTGTGTCGCTAATTGCTCCTTGGAAAAAGCACAGGGATTACTAAAACTTGCCTGCAGGAGTTCGTTAATGGTCTTTCCGGAAGTAAATGTCGAGAATATGAATATCCGTTTGCTATTATTAACAAATGCCTTTAACGATTTTCGTATCTGCTGCAGCAACGTACTAATATTCGCTTTTAACAACGATTATAATTGCGATAGAATTTCTGGAATCGTTTCCAAATGTTTCCTGAAGAGATAATGCTGAGAATGTGCCTCATTACCGCATCGCGAAAGAGGAAACCGATAATTAGTGCAGGCATTTGCAACTATACTATAACCGCGATGTTATTATTTTTATAATTACTATTGTTTTACAAGAAAAACTCTAAATGCGAAAAAGACATAAAGTTAAAAAAATTATAAGGAAAAATTTTTAACGTCATGAAAATATTATTTTTTTTTCTGTTTGTTTACTGCATTTATTAACTTGAACATTTTCCTTTGTACATTGTACTGGAACGGTTTTAAGTGGATAATTAAATTTCGGAAAACAGAACAAGTAGCAAGAGAAGCGCAACGCTAAAAAGCCTCGAGCACCGTATTAATGAGCACTCTTTGACGAGACCCTCTAGTGTTGAGTCTTGTTCCATACAGAAGATGTTCTTATTGTATCTACATTGTGTAGATACATCAGCGCTGTTCGACGTTTTTTGTAAGCTTTTATAACACGGAACACATTTAATTTGGCCTCGGGACAAGCTTATCATCAGTTCAAATACATTGAAAGCAAAGATGATGTGATTATTATTAGGGATCTTAGTAGGTATCGGTTTTTTATAACAAACAAATTATTTGTTTATTCATCTTGACTTGCAATTAAATTATAGTAAAAAAACTAGGCTTGTTTCTAATGTAATTACCGTTCTAATCATGGTCAGGTTGCGAGTTAATTAAGTCGTTTCTTCAACGAGACTTTTTTTGTTAATAACTTCACAGGTATTTATAATCTCTTTTTATTAAAGCTTTCCATTCTCTGAAAATTCTGACTTTTGATTGTTAAATATTTAATGTCAATACTATTGCGTAAGCATATTTCCTCTCTTAACTCAAACTTACAACAACAGGGAAAAACCCAATAAATTTTACGATAAATATTCTCTAACAACCCATTCAAACTTTAATGCTCCCTGACACGAATCTTTTCCATTGATATCAGCGAAAGCTTTTTGATAATGTCAAGTGAAAACAGCTCTCATACTGCAGAATTCGAAATCATGAAACAATCATACTGCATCAAATAAATTTTGGAATCTATAATACAGTGTGTATCACGACAAATCCAACTATTATAAACCTAAATATATTTTAAGATGTAAATAAAAATAGTCAGTTTCAAGCTTTTCGGTCAACTGATAACTTTACTTAATAACTCCAAAGTGCAAAACGTGTTGCATTTAAATTCTGGAACGGCGGATTTTTGAAATTCAAATTTAAAATAAAATTAAAAAATTTCTTCTCTTGAACTTGTCAATTTCTCTTCTATTCAATTTCTTATAAAATATCGTAGTCAGCTAAAAGAAAATTTAAACAAAAATAGTGATCTCGAAATAACATAAGCAACAAAATGCTAATTTCCAATGCTCTAACCGTCACCCTAAATCATGATAGGATCGAGCAAAAAGTTATGATCAATTCTATTACTCGTGACCAAAAGAAGAGTAAACCAAGAAATTCTTCTGGACGCCCAAGAAAAAACCATAGAAAAAAAATTGATAAATAGTCGCAACACTTCCACCAAACAGACTTTGTTTATAAAAGTAGAAATGATCACAAAACTGTTTAAAGAGTAAAGTGTCAAACCGTATTCGGGAAAACCAAGAGAAACCAAAAAAAGGAAAAACTGTAAAAGAGGCTTAGCATTAGAAGGAATCAGAAACGAGACGAAGAAACTCTTTGAGACTGCCAAAAAAGATTAAATATAGGAAAAAAGGATCAGCATCTCTATCAAATACGGTGTGCAAAAGTGGAAGTTATCACAAGACAATACACTAATTAATTCTAATTTAATATTAAAACCAAAAGGATTCCAAAAAAACTAAGAAATTGCCCAAGAAAGCCAAGTAAAAACCAAAAAAAGCAAAAAGTAAGAGAAGTGTTCAGAACCTCTCTCAAATACATATGATTTGCAAAAATGTAATTATCATGAAATAATACACTATTTAATGACCAATAAAAAAGTCAGTACCAAGCTACGGGCGGTTCTAGAACTCAAAACTAAAAAGCTGCCAAGGGAACAAATAAACTCTTTATGACAGTTAAGAAAAATCAAAAACCAAATATTAAACATGGTGGGAATTATCACAAAACAATACACTACTTGATGACCCAAAAAAAAAGTCAGTAACAAATTACGGCTAATTCTAATACAATACAGAGGGAACAAAGAAACTCCCTTGGAAATCAAGTAAAAAAGACTGAGTAAGAAAGCACCTCTACCAAATAGACATGGTTTGCAAAAACAGAAATTATCACAAGACGATACACCATGGTCGATTCTACAATCCAGGGCCAAAAGGATTGGAACAAAGCAAATCTCCGGGAAAACCAAAAGAAAATAAAAAAAAGGCTCGGCACCTCCAAAAATAATACTAGACATGGTTTGCAAAAATAGAAATTATTACAAGACAATACACCGTTTGATGACAAAGAGAAAGAACCAGTAGCAAATAACATTCGATACTACAAATCAAAAGTAAATGGGGGGAGGGGGTTACGAAGAAACTCTTCAAGACAGCCAAAAGAAATTCAAAAGACAATGAGTCTCAGCACCTCTATTAAATAGATGTGGTTTGCAAAAGCGGAAATTACCAAAAGGCCACACACTACTAAATGTTAAAATGTCCCCAAAATAAATCAGTCGGACAAAATTTGGCAAAATCTAATCAGAACGGCTACGTTTTTGCCAGGAGGCTATTTAGGTAAATTCTGACTGTAAACCAAGCAGATTCAGTTTCTAACTATCTTTTGGAAACACACACTTCTAATTAAAAGACGCTGTGAGAAAATATGCACTTTTGGAAGTCGCCTAACTAAAGTTAGTTGACAAACAGACTATCGAGGATCCTCTATAGGGCCCAAATCCAAAACAAATGTATTCAAGACGATCTCTGACAAGTTGTTGACATTATGTGTACAAAAAAAGGTTTAGCTAATGCATTCTGTTAAAATATTCAATACAAAGAACCTCGGCGTAGCCAATAACCGTATAAAAAAGTACTGCGCTCTAAGGAATGAATAGAGCTTGAAATGAAACCTGAGAGGCACCTAGAGCCTCCATTCAGTAATCAAATTTTTTTGCTACGCTAGGTAGGTATTTTAGTGCAAGACCAAAATGGACATTTCAAATCTACTTTTTCTTGAAAACTCTCGTGTTGTCTATTCTCTTTACCTCTTTGCTCTCCATATTATTTCCAAAGACTCGTAGATAGTGAGAGACTAGACGCTCTTATCGAGCAGCTGTATTCTAATTTCATTCTCGTGGTAGCAAAAACAATCTTTAGTTAACATAAAACGGGACGATGGCTTGCATATTTTCTGATGCCACCCTATCCGACGCTTACTGTATCGAAAGGACGGCCGTTACGGTGTAGAACTGTTTCCATCATTTTGCCTAATCTATTTCAGTTGGTATGAGATCCTTGAAGTAATCACTCCAAATCAAAACATTCTGCAAGCCACATTCTCTTACATCGTCAAGAGGCACTTAAAAGCCATCGAACACTGTACCAGGCACTTAACTCAATTATCTTCTTGCAGATGTTTTTTAAGGCTGATGATCTAGAAACCAGCTGCACATCAACAAATACGGAGTTATTCTGGTTTCGCAATAATGTCTGGCTTTTGGCTTCCTAATTATGTTCCAGTCATTTTCCTAAGTATAGCAGCAAGAGTAGAGCAAATAACATCATATTTGCTAGGCACATACATTTTTGATGCACCGATAAATACGTTGCTGCTTTTTAAAGATGCGTAAGTTGATGCGTGCATGGTGATGTTGCATGATCAGAAATGTACCGAACACATTATTGTGTGGATAAAGCACTCTTGCTGCATTTACGGTGTTCTCGTTCATCTGTACAAATAATAACAGGGTAGCCCAGATCAAAATCTCTTGAGAACCGTATGTGTGGTAGAAGCTGCATGTAAGAATAAGAGCAAGATATAAAATCCTGGAAGCATCTTTCATGACTCTCGGGAATATCGTGAGATAAACGTAGCCATTCCGAATCTGTCGGTCCAGCCCCTGAAAATAAAAAATCAAACATATTGTGTTAGATGACTAGGCTTCAAGGATGCACATCAGATGCTTTGGATTAATCCAAAAATGAACTTCAACTTTGACTTTAGTAAACTTTTTGCCCTTAGCTGAACAAAACAAGAGTAAATATCTTGTGAACGCCTGCACGTGAACACGAAGACGTTTAAAGGTTAATACAAATGTAGGAAGCTCAATTAAATAATCGGACCAGAACCAACATCTCAGGATTGTTAGAGTACAGTAAAATTTTAAGGCTACAACTCAAAGACTAAACACAAACAATAGTTATTAGAAGCGGTACAGATAAGACACTTTAAACTTTTCTTCTGAGAACCTTTCAAAGGATTAACTGAAGAACTTCTGAAACTAAAAATGGGGAGATTTCAAATTCTACTGTATAGAAGATGTGTCGAATATCCATTCGTTGAAAGAGAGAAATATCAACATTTGGAAATTTACTGTTGGAAACAGCAGAAGTTAGAAAACTATTCGTAGGAGAAATTTTAGATTTTCTCAACGAAACGGGAACTTTTAAAATAAATGATATAAAAGGGTGCAATAGACCTTAATGGTCGCAGTATTGTCTGATAATAGTAATTGTAAGCATTTATGAGTCAGACAAAACCGATACTAAGAAACGTCTAGCGCGACATCGGAAGACACAGATTTTAGTATGGTGCTACCACACTTCTACTTCTAGAACCACACAACTTGATGATCTGGAGATGAATAAAGAATAGCAAAGTTGCATAAATAGAAAGAGGATATTTTAAAGAAAAGAAGATATTTAGAAACAACGTAGGTATACAGTTAGACGTGCGTAGATGCAAGCCCCGAGATCTAGTTTGTGGATTCCTGCTATAGACCATAGTCAGTGTTAATTAAACTGACAAAGTTCTGATACTGTTTTGAAAAATAATTTCTGTTTCTTAAGGTTTCGTAATCTTCTGCTCAATACTGATAATTTCGTCTGTAAATGAGTTTGCAGGTTTTCTTGAAAAACAGGTAGTGTAATAATTTATATTATTTTGGTACAGATGAAAGTTAGTTTTTCCCAAAACACGTTTTTTTTGCATCATTTGGATCAGATCAGAACACAGATCTAAAGAAAGTTTCTAACCTATTTTTACATTACGACCAAATCGCAGAATTTAATGACATGGTAACCAGCAGTATTTTCGAGTCTAACAATCTTGATGTACAAATACCGTGATCAAGTCAAACAGATATTTTGATATTTGTACAATTACAAGAAAGTAATCTGCAAACTGAAGGTGTTTAATTACCAGTGATTGATAACAGCAACAAATTTAACAGACTGAAAAAGTCACCATATCGTTTGCTTTGACAACTTGTTCATATCCATAGTCCAATCTAGCTGAGTCAATCAATATCTGTACTGTTCAGGAATACTCTTTTCTAATGTTCCAAAATTTTTTTCAACATTATTTCTAGTAACAACGTGGGCTGTACTGTACCGTTTTTCTTGTCTAGTTGAATTTGCGCTCATGAAAGTTGCTTTCTCTAAGACTTTAGCTGCATCCAAAGATTCTGACAAAATTGTTGCTAGGGGGGTGTAAGATAATATAAATAGGTTTCTCTTAAAAGAAAACTGTAATGTAACTCCTCTAACAATATTTATCAAACTGCTAATATTGCAGTAGTTTTTGCCAGTTTTTCATATCTGCCTATGTTTTTTTCTGTGTTAATGCTGTCAGCTACTGTCAAATTTACAAAAACAGCTTTTTACTCCATATTGTTTTCTAGACTAATATGTTAAACCACGCAGAGTACTAGTGCCTCAAAACAATTTTTTGTGCTGAAAAAGGCCTATTCGTCTTGATTTTTTTGAGTCATGTTTAAGTTTTCATATAATTCGATGTGGATACTACTGAATTTTGTAGTGCAGTTGCCAAAACATTTCACATATCCTCGACTGTCGAAAGAAGATTTGAAAGCTTTTGGTTCCGTTTGGATAAACGGCGCCTAATGTCATTAGAACATTAAATGGCATAGTTTAACTTAGCAATATTATTATAAATAAGCAAGCAATGAAATGTATCATCCTGACAAAGGCGTTAAACATCTTCGTGTACATATATACATTGATCAACGTTTAATTTGAAAATTGCAGAATGGGAAAAAATTGTCAAAACTAACCTTATAAAGATTGCAATAATGCAACAAATTTTATTCGAAATACTAACATAATAACAGCAGCCATTTTATTAAATTTATATGAAACAGACAATTTCATTACATTCTTATGTACATATGTGATAAATGCTCATATGTTGGTCGTTTGGTTTGGCATCCTAGATACTTCTTGATACGTGTAATTGAAATAGTTGAATAAGAAAATGCTTTAGATTTCTTTTGTTTTTTTTGTCACATAATAAAATTAAATTAGAAGATCTTTGTTTACACTTAACATATTTTTTTCTAAACGTCAGGGTTGTTTATTTTCTTGCAGTACTTGCCGCATTCTTAGCCGATCCTTTTGAGTAATAGGCATATAGAGACGAAAATATGCACGCTTGCTTCTAACATTAAGCTTTCGTTATTTACATAGCACTCCTTATTTATATATATTTCATTTTAATAAAATCACGAGATGAGAATGCATAGGTGCATGAGAATCTTATATCATCGCCTGCAACTATGAGATAAATTTGTTAATGCGTCTTCAACATTTTTTCCTTCCAAAATGTTTTGAAAAGTATTCTCCCATGACATTGTGCTTCTTGTTTTATCCTTATAAAATTCGGATAAACTACATACCTACCTAAAAGAAGGTATTATTATAAGCTTCTCAAGAAAGAGTTTATAAGAATTCGTTCTGACATCCAATATACTTGTAATACAAAACCAGTGAAGTATAAAAGAAATAAGAAAGAGAAAACTAAAAAACGACGTCATCATTAAACTAGTATTTTTTTTGTTATTAAAAAGCGAGACATTTGTAATCTGAAGAACTGTTTGCCTGTATCACGAGTGTAACGGAGCGAATGTCAGGTCAGTTCTTCTAGCAGTGGCTGGTTCCGGTCCTGGACAGGTTGATTGACATTAAATCCTCCGCCTAAACCAGTCATTAAAAACATAAATATTCATTATTTAACCAGTAGCATGAAGTTAATTCCGTAAAGAGTTCCATATGCCAGGAACAGCATATTTCAATTGTACGACAGACGCGAGTTATGGCAAAAGTTTGTTACCATTAAATACAGCAAACAAAACTGTGTTTTCATAGCAATTAACAAAATGTACTTCTGATATGACAGTATCTTATCCAATTTTTCGAACATCTGTTGCTTTCGACAATTACATTCAATTTCATTTAAAATATTCCATTTTTCTAAATGCTATACTACCTGCTCCTTTACTATTGTATAGGATTTGCATATGAAATAGACCTGAATTCTTAATGTTGTTATATCGCTTTTTTATAAACAAGAACCTTTTTAATTCCTTCCACCTTTTATATATCCAACAACCTTTTAAAAACTTCCGACGATAAATAAAAAAGTATAAAATTACAATTTAATTACTGAACCACATAAAGGGAGTTAAGCGAGCACACACATACATTTTTCAGGTTGCAATCGAGGCATTAAAACAGTTTATGAGACACATAATAAACTAAAGGACACCTTGTAAAAAACCGTTCGAAAAACTGTGTCTTACAATATTCGAACTTTAGAGTTCGTTACATAAATCAAACCGCTGGTCAAAGCTTACATATTTATGAACACCGAAAATGTAACGAAAAAGCGGTCTCGATTGTATCAGGACTACTTTTGGCGATTGCTCAAGAGACATCCCTAAAATATATGAACTTGCTTGAGTTTACTCTTCAAGATGTTATTTATTTTAGGTATAAAAGGATTTGCTGATTTACTGGAATAAAAATTGATTTTGGAAGTCTTCAAGTTTCAAATTAGAGGAATAACTTAGAAAATGAAAAACTTAGGAGGGTAAGAAAGATATGTAGGTTACCATCTATTAAAACATAAAAAATCTGAATAATTATTTGCTGAGCATGAATTTTTACTAACTTTCTTTTTAAGTTACAATTTCAACTTGCTTATTTATAATCTTTTTGTGATGACTGTGTAATATTTTTTCTTTAAACTACTAAATATTCCATAATTTTTTTTATTTCGTTTATCGTGTTGTTTTCCAATCTGGAATTCAAATCTTTCATAGATTATAGAAGATGTCAGATTCAGATGAGAAAAGATGAGAGAAAAAGTTCAAAAATGAATTAAAAAAATTTACTGTCATCACATTAGAAATCCAACTAGAAGAATTGCATTTATCAAAAAATATTACTGAAATATTCCTGAGTCTTCACGAATCTTATAAGAGTTATAAGAGAGTATAAGGTATTTACATTCGAAAGGCAGAACACAACAAACTCATCAATTTTATGTCAGCACACCGGGAGCAAAACGAGGTTATTACTTTAACAGGTTTTCACCTATTTCGACCTTATAAATCACAAACGGCTTGCAATATTTAAACTTTCTAGAACTGTATCATCTCTTGTGTCAATTTGGGAGCAAATAATCTAAATTTGTTTTTGGAATTCCAATGGCTCTTATTAGAAATTATTTATGGGGTAAGTAAACCTTGTGTTAAACCCTTTTTGATAGCAAAAAATGTGTATAGGTCGTGCAATTTCATTTTGGTTTGAGTTTAAGACATTTCTACTAAGCTAAAGGACTAAAAAATATAAATCTAAAAAATAAACAAGAAAGCAAATCTTCAAAAAAAATTAAAAAAATTAAAAAAAGAATTTTAGCGAGAAACGTCTATGTTATCAGGTGTTTAAGTTGTAGCAGGAATAAAATGGGTCATTATTTGCTTCATTGCAAATTTTACATACCCATTTTTTCTCTGCATGCAACTAATCCAGTCAAGGTTTTTCAGTTTGCAACGCAAACTGCACTTTTTAAGTTTAGCTCATTTTGGGCCTTGATGACTCGTTTGGGTTACTTCCTAATCATTAATGATCTTGAAACAACTAAGATTTTAGTAATAAGTGGAGTTTTATCATCCTCTTCGTCACTACTGTTGCTAATTTGTAGTTGGCTTCCTGAAGGACCACTCACTGGTTCTTTTGCAATTGGTTTTTCCTAGCTAGAGGATTCTATAAATGTGAGAGGGTGACTCTAAAGCCAGAAATCAGACTTTTGGAAATTTCTACTTATTATCTTAGTTCGCAATCTATTCAAAAGAGTCCATTGTTATGAAACACTGGATCTTGCAAAGGTGGAAACATTGCAAACTACAGAGTGATTGTCTGAGGTAGGTGCTCTTTGTTGGTCACGGCTAAAATATCTTCTATTACAATTCCTTTGCCAGTTTTTTTGATTTCTCTAATTTTTAGCAAAAAAAGTTTTAAGACCTACATTTCTAATGGATCCATCTTAAACTAGTGAACTATAAGACTGTTTACGTAGATGTTTCTTTAGCGCATCAATAAGCTGATTTGTACAAGATCAGTAGGAATTATGCGTTATCTGTAGCATCTCTGTATGTCACAAAACTGACAAATGTTTTGGAATGTTATTGAATTTTTTCAGCTTCTTTAATTCCTTTTGCAACCATGAACTTTTTAGTTCTGGGATAATCTTAAACGTTACCTTTGTTATAACAACAATAATCTTTTTGAAACATCTTCAATGTTATAGAAAAATCTACGAATACTATCACCTGGTCCAAACACTGCACAACTTCGTTTTGTGCTTGCTGGAAAAGGGATACTCGGATTCCGAGTGATAAAATATTTGAAGAAATCATGCCTAGAAGTATTTTTCCTAAATTCCTTCACTTCCTGACTTTGTCTTTCTAAGCATTTGCGTAGAAGTGCACAGATGTCCAATTTACTAAAATTTGTTTTGAAGCGTACTTCGTGGAATTCCAAACCTTCTGTTTGCTGTCGCTTGAGATAGTCCGCGACTTATTGACATTGAATGTCATTTTAAGTCAAATTGCGATAAGTACGCTCCCGGATCTTCTTTCTTGTAATTTTTAGCTGTATCGACTTATTTGGGACCTGTAAAAGAAAATTACAAACAGAATTTAAAAAATAACATTTAGCAAGAATAAAAACAAGAAAAATGTAAGAATAAAACCAACTGCCAAAGTAGACTAACAGGCTTGATCCTTTATAATTATCTAACTTTTTGTTGTACACGCAGCTTGATATCTTTTTCCCAAATTTATTGGGCTCTTTACAAAAAAAGCTGTGTTGTATATTGATATTGTTTCAGGTACAGATGAGCCTGTGATCGATGAGCCAGTGAAGTGAAAATAACGACAATAGACACTGTATTATTTCTGTAATGACTTCCAATCCAAAATACTACTCATTAAATCTCTGAAAACTATCACGATAAAAGTCTTAGTGATGATAAGTACTTCTGAACTATTAAAACTCAGCAAAACTAAACTGAGGACACTAACAGGAGTTCATTGCGAAAAAAACAAATCGTCTTCAATGGCAAACATAAAAAGTTTCTTAAAGAGTGAAATATGGGCAAAATAGAAAACGAAAAGTAACAGTCTCAGATACTATCTCTTACGTCTTTTCTGTTTTTTTTTTGTTTATATTTCTAACTTACGTTGAGCAGTGCTTTGCAAACATATTTTCTAAAAGTTCTTTGAGACGTCCAAAGCATATAAATGGTAGAATAAGTCCTTTTGATTGTGAGGAATATAACAGGTATTGAAGCCCGCAGAGCAGGGATTAAGGCATAAATCGGGTGCAATAACAATTTCAAGTATTACTAGTCTCCTTGGTATTATGTTCTGAAATAGCAATTATTATCTCCAGTAGATCCTGCAAGGAAAAAGTCTCAAGTTTGAGAAAAACCATCATATACGTAAATTGGGCAAAACAGAATTTTTAATTTCTAGTCAAGTCTGCTAATCATGTTATAATTTATATTTAGACCTCAAGTGCGCCCTGGAAAAAATCAGAATTTTTAATTATTAAGTGTATCTGACTTTCCAAAGTCAATTATAATAGTATTTAGGCCGTTTTGGCGCAGTGCAAAAGTTAGTTGATGTCAAAGAAGAGTTTTGCACAAAAGGTATTGGGGCCAATAAAATGTTTTGAGACAAATTACCTAGGCTTTTCAAGTTGAAAAAGTTTTCGAACCACTAGGTTTTTTTTAATAGCTAAGGTGTTTTAGGCTGTTTAAACCGTGTAGGCCAACCAAATATTTGGAATTAATTGAATTTTCTGAGCAGATTAGCTGTTTTAGCGTTTGGCTCAACTTCTTGGGAATCTTCAAGATTCTATCAATAACATCGAGTTTCTTTGTAAGCTTTTAACATAAATTACATTATAGGAGTATTCATTCTTGATTATCAAATTTTCTGGCTACAACCACACCTTCCATTATCAACGCCGCCGCCTGCAGTTCAACACTGTGATGCACACACCGACATAAACTAGTTGATATCAGACTTAACTTGAACAAATGGCAACTGGAAATTTCAAAGAATGAATTTTTCTGGATATGCAAAAGAGAATTTCTACTAAAGTTTTAAACTGGGAAGTTTCTCAATAAAAGTAAGTATGGTTTGAAGAGGCACCTTTGTTTCCCATCACTACTGTAGCAAGAACCTACATGCGCCTACAATTGGAGACTTGGTGTTGGAAATGGAAAGCTAAACCCAAACTAAACTCAAGTTCCCTCTTCAGACAGGTTGTCTCTTATAGCTTTCGTGCAAACTAATAAATGTTGTTTCGGCAGTGTTCAGTGACAGACTGCTATTCTATTTTGGATACGCTAAAGCATAGTAGCCTGCTTCTTTATTTATAGTAATTTTAGACAAAAGCAAAATATTGTTTCGGAAGGTATTTGGTTGAATACTTTTCACCCTTTCTGGAAAATATAGCCTGATGTAGGTTTCTCAAATGATCATAGAGCATTCAATAAGTTTGGCGTTTCTCCACAGAAAGCCCAAAAAAAGAAATTAAACTATGACATGTAAATATCTTACTTCAAATTCTGTCACTAGATGTGTAAAGTATTCTTAGAGACAGTCCTCTTCCTTTTGATACGTTGCTCCACAAAACCTCAAGTCTAAAAACGCATTTACAAGCGTCCCAAACCCAGAACAATAAATTCTCCTTGATTTTTTCACATACATTATGCAGCCTTTCAGAAATTGGTGGTACTGAAGACCTACCGTTACTTAATTATTTATTAATCTTTCAACACCACACCTGAGCTTTAGGTTGTTTTCAGGTACTGTAATTTACCAAGAAAGATACCGTGCAAGACAAATCAATCTATTGGACACAGTTTCAGTTGCTATTTTCTTAACGTTTCCTCCTTTACTGTTTTTCTATTCTTATCTCCTATTATTTCTCGTTCTTTGCAAAAATTCCTTCTATTACGACAAAAGTATGTCTAGTATGGACGACTGCTGCTTTAGATGCTGATTGACATAGCTTTATTAATGATTAAGAACCTAATTACTTACACCACCGGAGTATGGATCATCAATATGGGATCTGCTGGTTACAACTTTAATCTTCTTATAGTTGCTTATCATTTTAAATATGATATGTTTATTATTGAGTCTTGACAATAAAAAATGAAGGTGTTTTCCAACAGTTTACTAAAGATTGGTATCGAGTCTAGAAAGTAGGTTTCCTAGAGTTAAAGATGAACAAATAAAAGAAACGCTCTGGAAATAAAAGAATTTAGTCTTAAATTGATATTCTTGAAGGCAGAAGTATATAAATATAAGAAATCCAATTTCAAGAAATGTTGATACATATAAATTACTTAAAATTTCGTAAAACTCGAAAACTTTGAATATCAAATAGTGTCCACTATTTAAATTTTAATTAAACATTCTGCAAAATTATTTTAACTTTCGTCAAAAAAATGAAACGATCAATAAAAACATACTAATTTACATATGACTATTCATTTTTATTTCAAATTGGTGTTATCTGTTAGTTTTGAAATTGAGGAGGCGAGAAAGCGGGCGTTTTTGTATACAACATTATGCCAATTAGTGGTAAGTTGACAGTAATGATGGCTATGCAGGTGTGTGTCGCTTGTACCTCACAACAATCCACTTTACAAGTTTTCTATAGTTACACATTAGTCTTTAGGAGCTTCGATAATCTATTTTTAATTTTTCAACATTTTTTCGATTTTCACGAGAATTTATCAAATAGATAAAAAATGTAAGTTGCTATCGACCTTAATGTGTAAATTAAAACAAAAAGGAAACAAACACCAAAAAAACAACATTTCAACATAATTTAAAGGAAAGAAAGATATGTATCGATCGCGAAATATCGACATAATCTGGAGTTAAGCATATTTATATCCTCATAAATAATTGATGTTTTCTTTTTTTTTATTATTTAAAAATGTATAAATGGCCAACAATAATTGATACCAGGCTCATTTCGCAATCCGTAGAAGAGTATAACCGGTCACTAATGAGCTCCCAAGTAGGAGAGCAAGACAGGTGTGTTCTTTACACCTGTACTGACATCTACACATGTCATACTTAACAGCACTGCGTTTTTAATATGAGATGAGGCATTCTTAAAAATTTACAACATGCAACAAACTAGTATTGGCTAATTTTATTAATTAAATTAATAATTTTTGTTGAAATTTGTATGAACTTTAATTTGGTTTCATGTCAAACGCAAAAGATTTAACGAGTTTGAAAATTATTTTCAATGGAAAAAATTTTTAAATTGGAGTGATGTCTGTATACTAACTAATAATAATGAATTAATAATAGGTTCAAATCGGACATGACTCATTCTACAGGTGTAATAACTGTTAGTTTGATTGCGTGTTATTAAACCTATAATTTTTGTATAATAACAAGGAATACTCGTGCTGTGTTAAAGCCTAATATTTTATCCATTTGATAATTACAGGTTTGAAGGTAATAAAAAATCTTACGGTAACGCTTTATGATTGTTTTAAAACGAATTGGATAATATCGTAAAAAAATTTATTAATCGTTACTTCGTATATCGTATAATTTAAAGTCATTTGATTTTGTAAAAGATACCTGTAATACCCGAGATTTTAGCAATAACGGCGGTGACATATGTGGAATAACATGATAAACCGGCTGTAAACTAATATCATGACATGACATTAATATTCTTGTAGTACATTTAATATCTACTTTATTAGCTATTTTATACTTACAAAATGAAATCGTGTTGTACACACTTCTTATATTTCTAATTATTACATCAGCTTTTTCTAGAAACGTCCAAGACTTTATGCTAAAATGAGTACTATGGTGAGGCAAGAATGTTAGATTGAAGACATTTGAGCAACATATCTTAGAAAGAAATAGTTATGCAGAATTAACTGAAATGTATCTTGAACCATCGTAAATAATCGAAAAGAAATATCGAGACATATTGCATAAGTCAGCGAAATGGTTTTGATCTTCCCTATTCTAATTTAATTCATAAAACTCAATAGAATAATGTTTGTTTTAAAGACAACTAATGCGACTAAAATAGATATATACGGTTTCATGCGACTCATTTATGAAGTATGGGTCTGTAGATATCTCCTGTCCCTCAGCAATCAAGTCACCTTGCTGTGGTAGACTTTTCTTGTGGTATCAAAAAAACATTTAAAGTTAATTTTTCTTCAAAACTCTATATTTGTGCCTGAAGGAACATCTAAAAATGTCTCTGTACGCTTCACTTATATTCTCAAAAACTCCAGGAAAAGAAGACATAGGCATTAAGCAGAACTCACAGCTTACTAGTTCTCACGGTAGGCTGGTAAAGCAATTAATTGGTCATGTAGAAATTTGCTTTCCAAAAGAATTTTAGTTAACACAAAACAGGGTTATGATGTAGATAGGGCTTACAAATTCTGTGATACCCAGGAAGTTGTGTCATTCAATGCAACAACGCAATGGGCGCGGTGTGGGATCCTTGCCGTGATTTCACAATGATATCAGGTTTTCGACGTCTCCTGAAGATCGTGATAATTTGGATCCTGTATTACATCCCGACTTTGTTGCCTAAATCTAGTAGCAAGATTGTGCAAATAATATTATGTCTGCAAATCAAACCCTCTGTGTTCAGAGCAGAATAGTCTGCCAACCGCCCATTCCATAAATAAGAAATCCTTCTGTCATTCATTTTACTGTGAAATTATGCAACATGGTAGCTCAAATGCGATGATTAAATACTGAACGGAAAGTCTTGCTACCACAGCCATCTCTTTAATAATTGTAATTTTCTATGTAAGATTTTCTGCGTAATAAGAACTGCGCGCGCTGGCTTCTCAAAAGTCATCAGTGGAAAGATACATCAATGTCCAGTGGATTAACACTTTGATTTATCTTGACTTTCTATCTGGTGGTGTAAGCAAAAAAGTGTTGCTTTTTCGATAACTAATAATGAACCCAATGCTGTCTGCTACGTCTTCAACTTTTCTGAGCACAAAATCTATTTCAATGGACGTTGAAGTAATTAGTGTTAGGTCGCCGAGTGTTATTCTGAGAAATTTCTTAACGATACTGGTTGTGGTGTAATGACTTAATAAATCATATGCTTTAGCGACGTTCAGCATTGAAAGACGGGATTCTTCAATTTATGTATCTTCATCTTTTGCCATAAAATCTCATTTTTGGATATGTGACAGTTGGGCTCTCACAGCTAAGATACGGTGAAACTGCGTAACAATCACTGATGAAATGGAAATGCAGGTAGGAAACTGCCACAAGGTGTACTCATTACATACAAAAGAGCGAATACGTGATAAGATGGCACGTCACTGTAAAAACGTAATGGTATCCACATTCATGGTCAATAGTTCAACTCTGCATGGTATCCCAAAGAAAGTTAGGTTGCTCAACAAGAAGGTAGTATTTTGATGAATGATTGAAGATGCTTTTGCAAAAAACCAAAAAGATCCTTCGAGATCTGACCGCTCTGAGAAGGGTGACAGGTAATGGTCCTTGTGATCATAAAGAGTCTAACTGCTCTAGAAACAGTAATGCATCTAGCTGTTCATCTACTCTCTACCCCGGAGTACCATGTGGATCGTCTCTATCAGGAGATCGCTATGATAGCCGTATGAAGAGCCTTCTGACATGAAGTGCAAGAGCAAGTAGTCGTTAAGGCGGTGTTTTATCTATACCTTAGCGACCACTTCCCAGAAAGAGTAAATTTCACTAATCCAATATCAATATCGAAACTTCGTGTTTTAGCAGGTGATTATTGGATCTTCCAGAACTCAAAAATAATATTACTGCGTTTGCTCAAGAGTTACCACTACAATTCCAAAATCTGTAACCAAAGAGGTACCTTGATGGAATGCTCATATTCAGATGACTTTTGCCAGATAACACACATTGCTGAACAGTTTCAGATCGAGATTGTTGGAAAAAAATTGAAATTATTAAGAGCAATAGTTTCAAACATATACCCATCATCTTAAAACTAGTACAGGAAGTTATTTCAAAAGTGACAAAGTTGAGCGGCTGTTTATACATAGCATACGACACTACATGGCAGTATGGAGTCCTACAAAGCTTTTATAATTGCAATATACGAGGAAATTTGCTATTATTTATCTTTTTGTAAGAAATCTG
The DNA here is from genome assembly GCA_011009095.1 of Ignelater luminosus. Classification (NCBI taxonomy): domain Eukaryota; kingdom Metazoa; phylum Arthropoda; class Insecta; order Coleoptera; family Elateridae; genus Ignelater; species Ignelater luminosus. Next base: position 176,661 of record VTPC01003180.1, read on the forward strand.
TAATTTTGGACTAGATCAGCATTTACAGTAGCTATACTGTCAATCTATTATCTAACAGATGCCAATATATCAATCCTAATGCCCTAATGTTATCAATCCTTTTATCCATGTCATATTTTAGTCAGCCTCGGTGACGTGCAATGCAGAGAGAAATTTAATACATTTCGAGTCTTTTTGAGGAAATGGTGAACGACGCAACGTTAGAAAACAAAGTACTGTTTTGTACCGTAATGGATGCTATACTTACGACTTTGTTTATGGCTAACGTGGAACCGCCTCAACTTTTTATTTTTAAGTATCTTATTTTATTTATCATTTATTTATCATTACCGGTGTGCTTTTAGGAACTTTTATTTTAGGCAATCCGACAGACTTGAACTAGTCTTGAGATATAACAGTCCAAGCTGATACTGTCACGGGGTGCTAAACGAGTCCATTGTTCTATTTTTCTTCCCCATTCCGCACGTTACCATTTCATACTGCTTTAAGTCATTTGTCTGCCACCGTGCGAAACAACCCCAACTCGCCTTCAGTTGTCGTTTGTAAACTGCGAGTGAATGTTTAGTTACAAAAGTGAATCCAATCATGGCTAATAAACGTACACTTCTGAGGCTTCTACGTCGAAATGCTCTTAACCTGAAAGAGCAAACGCCACAAGCGAAGTTTTTGTCACTACTTTTCACAAGAAAAATGGCGCTCAATCATTTCTTGAGGCTGGAAGTCGTGATGTTGGGAAAGACAAAAGTACTATCTGTACAGTTACTGCACATGATATCAGCACTCATGGTAAACTTTCTGCACAAAATGTGTTGAAAGAAGAGCAGGTCCAACACACATGCTAGAAGGATTGTTACAGAGGAAAGCGTTTCAAGACGTCTCATAGACGAAAGTAGGCTTCGCCGTATAAAAAAATATACAGAGTTCCTTAGAGGAACATGATGCATTCATTGCGTTATTGTACGCTCTAGGTGCTCACAGTGTAACTGATTTGAAGTCAAATGTATGGGGTCGCCCAGTATTTTCTCAAACAATGAGAAGAAACAGAATTAAAAAGGTCTTGCGTTACTTGCGCTTTGTTATGAAAAGGAAGATCAAAAACTGATAAGTTTGTTCTAGTGTCAGAAACGTGAAAGAAGTTCATCAAAAACTGCCTTCTTTATTAGAATTCAGGGCAAGATGTTACTATCGATGAGCAACTGTTTCCTAGCAAGGTACTTTGCATTTTTACACAGTTCGTGGCAAATAAACCAGATAAATTTGGAATCAAGTTCTAGATGCTTGCTGATGTAAAGTCAAAATATATGTGCAACGCACTTCCTTATCTAGAAAAAGATGAACAGCGTCCTGAGTAATAGGACTAATGGAACCATACTTTAGAACAGGACGTAATGTTACTACAGATAATTTTTCACGTCTCTCAAGCTTGCCAAACGACTAAGTATTGAGTATTGTAGACACAATAAACCGCACAAGAAAAGAATGCGACTCCAAAGAAAGTCTGTATTCTTCTAAAATCCTGAAATCGGAAAGTGGCACTACTCTTACGGTATATCAAGGGAAAAATGTTCTGGCGTTTCGTATTCAGTATTCTAATAGGAGTATTGGGGCTGGAAAAAAACAAAATACGGTGTGGATGTGGTAGACTAGATGTCTCCCAAGTTTACTGTTAGAACAGTATGCCGGAGATGGCCGGTTTGTGCATTCTCCAACAAGTTGCCGGGCAGAAAAAGCAGGGACAACTTTTTGATAAAGCTTATTGATGAACTCCGATAGAACCATCTTCACTAAAGAGTTCAACTCAGTGTCTCAATAGCAGAGCAATTCTTCATTGACAAGTACTAAGAGACGCCAATGTCAAAATTTAAAAAGCTGTTCTAGTAAAACAACGAATATTTGTTTTGACTGCATAAAAACGCTTTGTGGAAAGTGCACAGGTGAACAAAGAAAGTCATGTAAAAAATTATAAAAATTGTGTGCAATAGCTTATACATTTATGTCTTTTCCAATTTAGATAAAAAAAAAACAAAACAAATAATTTAATTCAATATAAATATGTTGCAGAACAGTAATGAACGCGACGGTCATTTTGACCTCGGACGGTTCTTCTAGTGTTAATGAGAACTTATCTTATAAAGTCGATTTTAATATTTTTATAAAAAATGGCCAATATTTCCGGCACATTAGAAATAAAACCAGTACAGATTAAGATAACTCGAATAATTTTTCAAAATGACGTTAAGACGCTCCCACATTATTTTCAGAATAAAATATACGTTTCGACTTTAATTTTTTTTTATATAAAAACAATTTATTTAAAAGTGTCAGAAATATATCATGCTTATTATTATCGTTACACATTCGGGAATATTTTCACACCAACATAATTAGCTTATTGCGTTTTCAAAATTAATAGATAGCATCATTGTTTAAACAACAACATAATAACCGGTTACAAGTTATACATCCATTTGACTTAATTTTCTTTTAATAATAAAAAATAAATAAATACAACATCTGACTGTGAGCTTCCTATTTTAACAGTCCATACCTTGTTATTAAGTTTTTTTTGGTACACCCTAATTATGCACCTTACAATTTTTAAATTAATAGTAAAACCATTTAGAATCTTACTTTTTGATTCTAGGGTAGAAGTTAAGACACAACGGGAAAGATTCCATTATTTAAACAGTTTGATTGCAATTTCTATGAAAATTGCATATAAAATGTTACCGTCGCATAGCAATTCAATTTGTAATGAAACTGTAAAAAGCTGTTCCAGCTAAGATTTTTTATTTATCACTATTGAGCTATAATATAGGAACCAAATACTTTGGTTTAAATTATTAAATTAGCTATCAGAATTTTCTGCATAATTTCATAACCAAAACCAAAAATATTTCTTTTATAATTATTTTTCTTTTAATTTGAAACCAAAGTTTTGTAAATGTTTTTCGGCATCCGGTTTATACATTCACTAACATATTCCTGAACGTTTCAATTACCTTACAACGAAAGAAGAGTTATAAGATAAAACCAGTTTAAAACGTAATTAGGTGATGATTAAAGGTTTTATTTATTGCTGTTACATATTTATACCTTAATATTTTTTAATAATGACAATGAAGATAATAAAATTTAAATCTAATGAAGGTATTGTATTCAATACGTAAATTTCAAAAAATCATTTCCATAATAATTTTATGACTTCAAAGCATGTTGCTTGAATTTTTTAACGGTTAATTTACATTTTTATATCCATTTAATATATTTTAATGATTTTTTAATAGTACAAAGGTGTCCGACATTAATAAAAGTCACTATAAACATTGGATTTTTGTTGGTGTTAACATCTTTCTATACTATAAAAAGGTTTTTTATACCTCTCATGCGCATTTGAAACGCTCTAGAATATTTCGAAACGTTTTCACTTTGATTATAGTACACAACACAATAATAGTTGAATATATTGCATGTAACAAGAACATGACATGCAAGTACTTTATTACAATGTACTGCAGACCGATTTGGGGGTTGTACGTACACGTGTAAACAGTACCGCCCACCTAAAAGCGGAAGTGCCCAGCAGCCATTACACAACACGCATTTACTTCCGTTATTCGATATAGATCTCTTGGCATAGTTCTATTATGGATTTACATTGTATAGAATTTACATGCCTCCAACATATTTCTTTTCCTATATTTATAAAAGTTAAGTTAGTAATTTTTATTGCAGCGATTTGTTTGCACGCAGGAATATTAAGTTTACCCATTAATTTGTTAAAATAGGTATAAGTTTTTTTCTTTTTCTTTTATCTTGCCCCTGATCTAAAATTCCTGCGGTTGGAGAAAATTGGAATTTCTGTTTGGTTTCTATTTTTATTTAATTCCCTCATACCATGCATGATGTACTACTACTAATGGTAACATAGAAATGAATGAATATTTTATGTGTGTACGGTAAATACAAAACTTTATATTATTTAAGAGTGTTATACATTAAAAAAAACTTTTGCTAGTTTTGTAATTTCATGTAAAAATTTTGTATATATCACAATCGCAATTTTCGTTGTCTTTGAGCAACTACTGAGGTTAGTTCCACTACATGAATTGCAATTTCTGGATGTCTACAAGACCCCGTTAGACAAACAAATAAATAATTTCCTATTATTGATAAAATTAGATCACGAAATTATTCAGTTAACAAGAGTTTTGATTATGAATACACAAGTATTATCTTCAAAAACCCAAATATGCCAATTATTCAGAATGGGTAGAAAATGGAATGAAAAATGCTAAAAATAAATCTAATTGATATCACTTTAACTGATTTCTGCTAGTAGGTATAGCCTCTGTGAAAGCAAGATAATAACTAAAATTGTTTCACAAGAATGAAATCCTAAATAGATGTGTGGACTCTAGCATGCAGTTTCAGAACAGTTGGAGAAGCAACTCATGATTAATTCAATAGATTATTTCCAATTGATTATCATTTTTCATTTGACTGTTCTTTTTTCTCAATCACAATTCATCGTGGTTTGTTTAGTAAAATATTATACACATCTAGTCTAAGTTTGACTGACAAAGTGGAATTTTCTTAAAGATGTTTGTAGTTTACCATTCTTATGAATTAGATGTAAGTAGAATTTTATTTGGCTCAGTCACCTTTTAGAATCTGTTAGGCTATTCACAAAGGGCTCGATCCTTCTTGTCATAAACCGATTATTTAGCTAGTTGATCTCCTTTTTGGGAGGGGGAAATACCGCAAACCGTAAGCACAAGGTCGCGAAGCTATACCTATCAGATGAAAATTGATAAAATGGATGTCATAATTACGGCCACGCGACTTCTCGGTGGCTGGTGGTAGTACGAGAAATTCCTTGTGAGTTGCTACAGTTGCTACCCAGTAGTTCAAGTTGGTAGTTGTAAACTATTTGCCAAAGAATATCTACAGTAATAGTAATGGAGCTTAATTCTCAAAATGGTGTGTTGACAGAAGAAACCAGAAGAAGGATCTTTAGAATGGTTTTGGTAGATTCCTCTGCGGTAGACCTGAAACAGAAAATAAATAAAATAAACAAAGACTGCTCTTTATACTATTTGGATTGGTGGTGTTGCGGGAATATGGGTTACAGAACTACTTTCGAAGACATCTTCCAATTCGGGACTTACATGAATTGAGTTTCCCTAAGTATTTCCTAAACTTACCTTTAACACTTTGAGGTTGAGTTCCGATTGAAGTATTCAGAATTCCGAGTTGGACTTCTCGATTGTAATTGATGGTCCTGTTGAATGCATCGACCCCAGCCGTAGCATTTCCCAATAGATACATCTCTTTTTGTTAAAAACGTTGTATTTGGTATGGTTTGAAAGTACCAAAATAGAAATGACGATAATCGATGATTGAGCAGATGAAACTCTTATATTTGTAAGAGCGGAAAAGCGTTCGCGTATCACATGAAAAAGTGAGGCGCATCACTGAACAACGTCTAGACACTTGTTCACCTCCGCATTCTAGTGGAGAGTGTAAGAAAAAGTGATCTTCAGGTACGAGACCTGTAAGGAAAGGAAAACATTAGGCGGACGACTCTTTTTTGAAATTTACGATTGTTAGTTCTGTCGGGATGTCGAAATAGCATGACTTGTTTGTTGAGATTGGGTTTAGTCCATGAGTCAGAGCCAGCCCTCTATCTATGCCGGCGCTTGAGCCAACTGGCGGATGCAATCGTAGAGGACTTTGCCAAGACCCAGAGGACAGTATCAGCGACGAACAGGCAATTAGAGTATAATTATTGGGCTGGAGTCGGGGAAAAACGGGTCTGGAAATGTCATGAAGATGCGATTGGATTCAAGAATTTGTCTCCAACTTGCACTCTACATTGGTGGTAAGGATAAGAAATTGTTAATAGCTAATTCTGATGAAGTAAGTTGGGACTTAAAGGTTTAGAATCTCGTGGACAAGCGCAACGCGCCAAACCTTGTCAAAAGCATTTTCGATGTCAAGAAAGACACCGGTGACACCCTTTCCTACATGCTTTAGCTACGTTAGTTCATAATAGTAAAAATAGGTAGATTATGGATCTGCTCTCTCGGAACCCAAATTGATGAGGTAGGAGCAGGTTGACGTTTTCTGGAAATTCTTTCAGTCTGTCGGCTAATATTCTTTCAAATATCTTACCTAGGTCCTTAAGAAGGGCTAGAGTTTGAAAAACTTTTGTGTGGTTTCGAAATTATGACTGTACAGTGGCGATGATTTCCAAGCAGAGGGAACTTTAGCCACATTGCAGACAACAAATATAAATGTTGGTTGGTAGCTCGATGGCTTCTGCTTTTAACACAGTTCACTGAACTAGCTTACACGACTGGATTTTTAGTAGACGTCGCATTAAAAATCTGCTTATTTCTTGATTGATGCTACCAATACCTAGATATCATCTACAGTACCAGAGGGCTTTAACGGTATTTCTCAGCGGCTTGTTTTGGATGGTTTCGTTTTTTTTTTGGTTGCTTTGTGCAGTTTATTTTTAGAATTGAATCCCAGATGTTCACTAGCAGAAGCTAGAATTTATTCTAATCATCCAATAACATGTTTCTGTTCATTTTTCGTTTCAGTGTGCTTTTTCCTTCTCAATTTTCCTTTCAGTGTCATACCATGGTACTTAGCTATATTCGTGTAGCATACCCACTTTCTGTTCAGCTCTATAGATAAATTGTCTATTTGCTTGTTTGTGAAGTTTGTACGAGTTGATTTAGACTCGTCTAGTCGTGAATATTTTCGTGTAGTGCTACTACTGTGTCATCAACAAATGTCTGTCACTAATGTTTATCAGCTATAGTATGCTGTCTTGCGACACTCCCACTGTTACTTCTTTTAGTACTGATATCTGATCATCTTGTTTTGCTCGAAATGTTCTCCCTGTTAGGTATGCTTTTAGTAGTTGGCGATAATGTTTGGGCAAGGTCTGTTGTAATTTATAGTGCAGCTCTTTATATCAAACCTTATCAAAAGCTTGGGATACATTAAGAAAAATCGCTGAGCAAATTCTTAAATTATCTTAGTAATTGTGTGCATTTGGTCTGTTGCTGAGT
>VTPC01003182.1:0-15413 GCA_011009095.1 Ignelater luminosus
TTGAATATTAGTTTTAGGTTTTTACTATTGAAAATGAAGGGTATACGCTTCGAAACGTATAATTAATAAAATAACTTGATATTGTTAGATATACAGATTTATGTTACAATTATTTCATTTTTCTTCATTATTATAGGTGTACTTATATTAACTTTTGTTAATTCAATTAATTAGATTATGTACTCATACACAATGATGCATAGTAGGCAAATAACTATTACTTTATTTAGACAAATTATTGACTAAGCAATTATAAGAATAGACACAAAGATGTTCATCCTAGAAAACACATAACCATTCAATGTAACATTTAAGTACTACTAATAAATCAATAGCTACCACTGCAAGTACTTTATGATAATCCTATTGTGAAACCGTGGAACACAACAATATCCTTTTTGTTATATTAATTAATGGCCGAAGATGCTAAAAAACTATCAGTAAATTTATAAAAACAGTCACGGTTATGTACAATTCAATATTTCAAACGGTTTATTTGCGTTTGTTGATCAAACATAAAATTCAAGTTTTAAACTGTGTTCTGAAAGATGTGCAAATTGTTTACTAATTAAATCAAGTATTAGACAAAGGTCTTCTATAAATAACTAATTGGAACTAGACAACATGATGGTTAAATTATCCTAAGTACATATTATCTTTCTATCCATCATTATGTAGGAACATTTCGATCAACTTGATCACGAAATTAATCATGTCCTCTTCATTTAACTTCTATTTCTTGAATTTTACTAAACCGATTTTCAAAATTAAAATTATTAGTGTTTCCTTTTCTTTATTTTTAGTAATTTTTAATCCTGACAGATATATATAAAATAAATTATATTTAACCTTCATGCGGATTTGAGGCGTCCTCTACGGTTCGCTCGCGGCCTATTTTTCAATCATTTTCATCGACAAAAATGTTCTATTTTGTAAAAACAAAATTGCAAGCTACTTATTTTACTTTATAATCTTTGCAGACAGAAGAGAAGAAAAATTAACAATTGTATCATCATTGATAGGTAAAAACGAAGCTTTTAGAGCTTTTTGTATAAGCTTTAAATACAATTTGTGTATGTTCTATCCAGATTACAAAATGTTTGTCAGAGAATTTCATTAACTTGTTCAAAATACATAAATTCAATAACATTGTCACAGTGATACAAAAATATTTCGCAATATAAGAATAACTTAACACAAATTTCCTCAGGGTAGGCCCGCTTATCGGAAGGGTCGACAAAGATGGCAGCTTCGAACCTCGAAGGCAGTTTGCCACCAGAGGAAACAAACGGGTTGGTTAATAACTAGGTTCTCCTACGGATATGCTTTAATTAATAACTTAGGGTCCTCGAAATCCATAGTCAATGGCAACAACATGAAGCACAAATTAATTGCTATAATTTTAAGCTCGCACGAAGGTTTATGAATCCAATTTTTAAATTTACTTGTAATACTCTAATTGAGAAGAATATTCGAACATTAAATGTATTTACAATTACGATTTGGAATTTACTAATGGCACCAAGACCGATAACAATGCAAATACTTCAATAAATATAAGTTCTTAGTAGAAAACAACTTTTAAACTGTACGTTTCTCAGTAATTCTACAACTAACCCAATTTGCATTGAAACTTACTGCAGGCACTGCAGTTATTCAGTTTTCTATTGTGGAACCTCATTCTAGCTAGGTATACACTGAAAATTGCTTCACAAAGGAAAGTATCTGGTAAAGGAAAAATCGCAAACTGAAATACGTACAGGAATTATTTTAATAATAGTTATAAGGATGGAAATTCCTTTTAAAGTTGTAATTTCGTCACCTTCTTTTGAATTACATTGCTTTGACCAATAAGTCTTTTTCTTGAAAAGTAACTATTTAACAATTCTAAACTTGTTTATGTAGATAGAGTTCTTATTTATCCTTTTTTGCAGAAGAAGTATTTTTACAAATTAATGTATTATTATTAATGTATTATAACTTCTACACCTTCTGGATACAGTCAGGGAAGTTAAAATGAAATAAACCTCAACAGAAGCTGCAACAGTTTCGTACTCTCAGATTCTGAGAGAACATAAAGTATAATAAACAGAAATAAGTGATAAGAGTTTGTTAAAAACATTTACTAATTATCGTTCCGGTTAGCATTATGCTAAATTTTCGTTTAATATCTATTTTAATATTGTACTTAAAATTATTCCGTTCCAGACTTTAAGCTGTACACTGTATTTCGCCTTTTTTTATCTCTGTAAATATTTAATTCTCTCGTCTTCAATAAAGGTTATTTACCTTTGTAAAGTCAAGAAATAAAATGTTTGTCTCTTTCTCGCTCCCGCTACTGCGATTAAACAAAGTTCGATTAGCTTCAAAATTAAAGATACCTCTATTTTTCTTTATTTCATTATTTTTGTATTTCGAGGATTTTGTTGTTGAACTCCATGCAGTAGACGCATAAATTTCGTTCCCTGACACTAAATGCAAATTAGATCTGCGCGGTCATTCCAGTTCATGTCCGATGGAGTGAGTAACTTTCCCCATCTTTGCGTGTACCAATCAACGCAATAATGTCGTCGTTCGGGCGAATAACGTTATCGAAGAGAACCGACGTCACGCGTTGGTCTCCGGTTCCTGCCGCTACTCGCTCGAGAAGTGAGAAAAAAAGAAAAGAAAGTCTGACTTGAGCTCTCGAAAAGAACGTTTGCGTTCCGTTCGTTATATCTCGATATTTGGAGATTTTTTCCTTTTTGGGAATAACAGAAGTCGCGAAATTCTCTAGTTTAGAATTGAGTTATCTTGGTTATATCTTTAACCTACACCGAACACAGTTCTTTGGCGTGAAAACGCGTCGCGCCCTCTAAGCATCAAGTATAAAGTTTTCCCCTGGTTTCAGGAAGAAATATCGCAGTTTTCGTCGTTTATTTAATATCACAGTCTTATGACTAGATAAGATAATCTCCAGAAGTTATTACCGCCACTATAATTATCGTAAAAACTTTCCGTATCGTTCCGTTAAGCATTTCGGAACGTTCCTGTACTTGTTCTTCTGGGAATCCCCTAGCCGGCAGTTGTTCGACCCAGTTTCATCGTATGTCGCTCCAGTGCGCAGAAGAGCTAACTACATCAGCTGTTCGTTAGTTAGTGAGTGTAAAAGCCAGGATAAGAAGAAGGTTTTGTGTTAGTGTTTAAAACCAATTACGTGTCCGTGTTATTATCACCGGACAGATTGGGATATATGATTAGCTGTAAGTTTATGTTTAAATTATAACTATATTTTCAAAATTATCGAACATTTGCCTGCGTTCTTGATACGAACCATTTAGGCGTTTCGCAATACGGGTGAGCTGCAAGATCCCTACGCACCTCACAAGAAGTTGCTACTGTTGATTTAACTTTAAATTTTAAGAAGTTATTTTGCTGCCATCGAAATCATAAAAATTTAATGGTTAGCTTTTAAAGTTTAATAAAATCGGTTGAACCCGTTATACCATATTTAGCAACAGACCAGCTGTTTGTCTGTCATTATGCTTACGTTTAATAATTTATCGTGTATTCATGTCAAACAAACGAATACTTGTAACATATTCGTTAGATTGTAATATCTTTAGAACGCGTTATATTATTGTTTAGAATATCTTGTACCGAGTAATACTTAATGTTGGCATATATGAAGATATAACAAAAGGGGCTCCTTCATAATATTTTTAAATTACTTTGGATATAGGTTACTGTGTCATCGACCCTCCAGGTCGGTAACGTACATTTTCTGTACATATAATCGATTATTTTTCTTCTTGTATATGTACATATATTTACCTGTATTCGTGTTTGTACCTGAAACTTGTTTCCTCTTTACTTTGTGCAACTTTGGTTTCGCTGTTGCGAACTTGTATTTAAATGTTTGTGATCATTTCGTATATGAATATATGCTCGATTATAACTTTATTTGTTGTTTTTTTGTGTCAACACACGAGATTAGGTCTGTTACAAGGAACATAAAGCTTTGAAAAACATCGTAAAGCTCCGCCTGCATATTGAAGTACGACGAAGTAAGTATTGTATTACCGATCAGCTGTCGCAAGTGGAACCCCATTTCTATCTTCAGTACCAAAGGCCAGGTCAGCCAATCAGTCTTAGGGTTAGCTGGTCATTTATATAGGTCAAAGATTACTAAGATTGGTGCTCTCTCCATTTAAACCGTTTCCGTTATGAATTTCTACCGAAATCTCTCTTTACGACCCGGCTCATTCTCCGAACCACCGAGCAAGCCGCTTCATAAGGCGTATCTAAGTTATTGTATGCTACATCACCTCCCGGGGTCACTAAAGCCCGTTTTACACGTAATAAGTTTTCTTGGTATACACCTGGAGCAGTAGGTGCTCTATTGGAAAACTTAAAAATTTCATTCTTCTTTTAATTATACCTTGTAATGAGTATTAAGTAGTTTTAAACTTTCTTAGGCAGTACTGATTATTATTTTGTTTATAAGGATCTGCTATTTAATGGTACGAAAACTCAGCATTTTCAGAAAATGAGTCTTTGAATAGATTTCCTTTATCTTTGCCCCCACGAGGTATGTCCGTATCGGGCAAAAGAAACTGATAAATTAAAATTCGTATATCCATCAACAGGCTCCTTTTTTAAAAATTTATAATCAAATATATACACAGTAATTCGATTCGAATTAACTAAGATGAATTTATTGAAAAATGATTTTTGTAATAACGTTTTAGATAATTATCTGATTAGTTTCATCTATTATAAACTATGTTACTAAGCTCACCTAAGTGATATTTTATGATCAGGCCTCCAAATGTAAATACTTAAATGTGCTAAATGCAATTTTAGATACATCAAAATAGGATCTGCATTAAAAATATAAATCTAGAGTAATTATTACCTTGGGGCATATTCAGATTTAGGAAAGGATTTAACTCATTAAAAACGCTTTTACCTAGCAACGTTGCAGTTTCCAGAACAATTAATATTTTTCTCTACTAACTAGATGTGTGCATAGATTTGTAAAACATACTTTAAAATCGTAACTTCTCGTTATGAAAACAATTGGATAATAAGTTTTCTGTTTACCAAAAGCTTTCTTAATAAAAAATGTGACGAGGGTTCTAAATTGCTAAAATGCTTCTAAAGTAAAACAATTCGAAAAGTGCTTAAAGATTGTTGTTTAAATCTTAAAATCAATAACTTACCAAAATTATAATGGCATGTTAGTAATAAAAAAATAAATTCTTGTCGTAACCGAATATTTCTCTTTTACATATTTTAAAATAATCTCTGGGTATGAGCGAAAAATATAGATGTCAAAGCTATCTCAAGTATTTCATTGATTTAGTGATGCGGTTGTTCCGTTTATTATTGCTTCTAGGGAATCGACAACACAAATCCTTCACCCTGTGACATAAGATTTTCGCCTGTCAATAAAAGATTGCTTTCAACGACATTTCTAAGACCATTCTTCCAATTCTCTATAAAATGGATTTTCGTCGCAGCAAAAGCACGTGGATCAGTGAATTTTTAGTTGTTGAGCAAGCGACAAATCTTCAATTTCAATAGTAATTGAACAATTTGTATAGCAGACTTTAGGTTTCTATATCAGAAGAGAATATAGAAAAGAAGGGGGAATAAAACGAAACAAATTTCAAAAGTTATTGAGGTAGAAGAAGCCTGTTAGTAATACAATCTTTAACTTTCATCAACGTTCTGTAATAAAATAAGGTAAAGAAATTTAAATATAGAATATTAAAGCGGCACACAAGAACGAACCGATAAAAAAAGCGCCCCAGAAAAGGTCTAAAAGTGTTAATGACATCGTATTTAGTTTTCAAAACATATTTTTGTGTTCGACCTCTGAATAAGTCTGGCTAATTTATTATAGCTTCCTTTATAAAATTATAATTAATTTTTTTATTTTAATATTTCATTAGCTGCCTAATTAACTTCATTGTTTTTTTTATTGTCAACACTGTTATCCTAAATTCTATCAGTATTCAAGAGTAGGTCATTATCCAAATTGTAATTTTATGGATTTATTATTCAGTTGAAAAGATAAATATTTAATCTTGTTAAAATATCCAATACTAATAGTGAATTCATTTTTTTGTTTTACATTATTAGTTTCAAATTTTCATTACTTTTTTTATTTTTTAGCAGAAAGCCTTCCATTGGTATTATAATACTGAAAGGAAGGTTTTTTTTTAGTTATTTAGTTTTTTTTCTGGGATATTATGCCAGAACTTTATTTTATGTTTACTTTCTGTCCTGTTGATGTTTTCTTAAAATTTTGACTAAATTTGAAAGCATTTTCGTTAACAATGTCTTCTAAAAAGCAGTACAAAGGGAAGAAATTTTGATCGACACAGATAAGAGGACGTTGTCAGAATTAATCTTTACTTATTTACTAAGGAAGATAAACACAAATATAAACAAGCTAAACTGCAGCACATTAATAGTAAATAAAAATGCCATCATGAAGCCTTCTTGTTCATGAGTCGTATTTTTTAAAGAACAGTCCCTATACACTAAGAGCACTTGCAGACGGACCACTCGGTCGCATGGCCGCGTGACGCCACCTAGTGACATGTACTAGTGTCTCAGCAGTCCCACCACATAGCTCTATTTAGTCGACCGTGTGTAGAGCATTCGCGGCTAATACGCGACGTTTGAAGTTCTCCTCAGTGTTTTTTATTCTGGATAAAACTTTTTTTCATAGGGTGTCTCATGACATATATTCAATATTTCACCAATGTAAAGTTTAGGTTACTACAAGTCAAAAGTAGAGAGTGGCCGTCTTGGCTATTCTCAATATTGAAGGAGTTACAGACATTTGTAGTTGTAGACACCGACGATTAGTTTGGATTCTGTACCATTTTGAATGAGTTAAAAATGAACGATTCTAGATTTTGCAATTAAGTACATGTACCAACAATTCTACAAAGAAACTAGCAGCTTGAAGAACGTACATCTCCCGTATGAAGTTTAAATCTAAGTATATCAGTACAGACTCAGATGAGATGCTACCACCCGCTACAGTGATCCGTCTGCAAATGCTTTAATTCAAGTCAACAAGCAATAAAAGCTATTTTTAAATATTATGCAAGTTTATGTACTTATTACATTCATGTCAGATAGTTACATAAAACAGGACAATAGTTTTGAATATATACTTATAACAAATTATTCTTTCCTAAAAATATTAGTTTCTCAAAATCAAAGCAAAAATTTGGCCAAACACTATAGGTATTAGCAAGTCAGATTTAAAACGTTAATATTAAACGTTAGAGTTTTATTTCAGTAAAACGAAAAAGAAATATCAATATCATTGATGTGCAGACGTTCATAATATAAATCCGAGTGTTTTATAAGATTTATCTACAGATCTATAAAACAAAAAAAAATTTCTCGCTTACGGAACGGCTACCTGTCGATGATGATGATACTTGCGATATTGTTTTGAATGTCTGTGGAAGTTAGGCGTGAATCTATCTATTTTTGTGAACTCAATGAACTTCTTGGCGTATTTCAAGTATTAAATTTAAGTTTCGTTCAAAGACAGCATATTAAAATTAAAATGTATTTACTAACTTGTTTTATGTTTTTTTCATTGTTGGTGAAATCATTTTTTCGCTGCGAGAACGTTTTATTTAGGCTTTATCTATGAAGTTTGATATATAATTCCTGTCTTTTTATTGCCAAAACGTGTTTTATTTTAGTTTGGATCTGTCCACGGATCTTTAATATATTTTTATGTCGTTATAGATTCGAAGAATTTATGTTTACATTTGGGCTTTGTTTACGAGAATGAATTTCTGCTGTGTTCAGATTTGCGTCTGGATGAAAGGCTGATTTATGCACACCAACTAGGGGACTGTAATTTTCCATGATCGACATTCTTTTATATACCTGACTTCAGAATACAGTGTACATTCGGTTTCTTTATTATTTTGAATCATTTTATGTGTTGAACATTTTAGTGTCCCTAGAGAGAGTCGAATTTGAATCGCCGGACAAGCAGGCTACCCCTTCGGGGGTCAGCTTTGCGCTGCCCGCACTTATCGTTCTGTTAACATAAGTAATATTGTACCGTGAGTTCCATTTTGAAGTGTTTTTCATGAATTATATGTACCGTAGTCCCTCCAAATGTTAGTTTTGAAGGAATGTATCGACGTTTAGTCGGATCATGTTTTGCGAATTCACGTGTACGGAGAGTATTTCTCTAATTATCCATTTCGCAGTTTAGCTGCCGTGGCTCAGATTTTGTGGATTGTGTTGTGTTAACAAGAAACTTTGTATCGATTCCATCATTGTGGTGTATTTCTTAAATCACCTGTTTCATACCGTCGAGATTTGTAGAGATCTCTCGTTATTGTGAAGGATTCAGTTATTTGTCCTGGTTGGACAAATTCATTTTACCATTGTCTGATGTGAAAGGTACTCTTTCCTCTTTTAAATTAAAAGTTAGGTGTATTATGAAAAAGGTCAGTAAAGTGTTTCAAACTTTTTGTGATTTGATCGACGCCGAGCATCGACCTCTGGCAATTGTATCATTTGGACGGCTTTGGCCCTTTTTGCTGTAACAGCTTATTGGGAATTCGAGGATAAATTATTTTAGAATAAAAAATGTTTTAATTATAATTGATGTTTCGTACGCATTTTTGCAATCTTTTATGTACGTCGATTAATTTAGTGTTTATTTAAGTTAGGGCAACATTGTATAGATTTTCCAGGAAAGACCTAGGATTTTATAAGTTTATTTAGAAATTAAATTCTAATAATTCACTGTTCTTTGGTTAAAAATAGTTTGATGGCTTTCTGTTGTTTAAGGTAATACAATTATAGTTTCATACTACAATCTATCTTGTGTGATTAATTTTTTATTTTTTTTGTCTTGTTTGTGATATTAATTACGTCACCTTTTTATACAAAGTTCTAAAGTGTTGATTTTATAATGATGATGTCATTTTAATATTTCATACTGAACTCGTTTTAAAGTTGTCAATAAATTGAATGTGTGTTGCTCAGATTTGATATTTTATCTATATAAGCATACGTTCAGGTAACGTATCGTTACATGTTGTTCTAGATTTCTAATTTCTGGTAACATTACTAGATTTTGCTTATAATAGTTCAAAAGTTTTATAAAGCTATAAAACATTCTTTTCAGTTGTGGAAGCGAGAGAGAGGGAGAGAGGCTGGAGTTTATTGCACATTGCGATATTACTACTCTTATTTTTTTATGTTATTAATAGAGCCATTGTAAGCTCTTCTGAGTAGGTTGAGAGTGTATTTTAACATCAGGACACGACTTTCAAGTTTTTATATACAGGGTGTTTGTCGATGTGAGGGCAGGTCGACAGATTATATCATTTAGAGTTACTGTTTCCTGGCGCCCTTTAGGTATTTATTTTAGGCCTTTTAGTTGAAATTTAAGCTTTGGGTTCAAGTAAGAACATAATTATCTGGTGTATTGAAGATCCATAGCTTAAGGTTTTAGTTCTCCTGATAATGTTCCTAGAACGAAACCGGTAGAGAAAATTGAATAAGAACAAAAAACTTGAGGAAGTACTCTTTATTAACATAATAATTATTTGAGTTATTTACTATCTTTGAACCCGCCTATCTCCGATTTAGAACTACGGAATTGAACATGTTCCGATTTCTGGCTTATACGGAATTAGACCTCTTTTTCAGGTTTTTTCCGTTGCATACTCAAATTTATTCTTACTACAAGTATACATTAGAATTCTTACAGTTATTGACATTTGTACAGAAAATTTTCTTATTAATATTTTACATGAGTGCAGTGGAAACAATCATCATTTCAAGACTCCTAGAAGTATTATCCTGACCGTGCGGTTGTAGACAATAACAGAAAAATATGATTATCATTCGGGAAAGAATTCATTCTTTCTCCTTAGAAATGAACCACCAAAGCTTCACAAACTGCAATACATCTTGAAAAGACTACATTGTTGAAATTATGAAAGAAATCAATTTTTGATACAAAAGTATTATTACTCTAAATTTTCTAAAAAACTGTTTACAAGACTCAGAATTTTAGTTTGACTAAAGATGAATACTTTGTTCTAATGTTACTAAGTACTAAAATGTAATATTGCTACTATTTTTTTGTATTTCCCTTTGTCAAAGCAAACAGGCACTAGTGCCTATAAATAATAAATAAAATAAAATAAAAACAGAAATAAACATTGCTTTCTACTGTGGGGTTAGCTTATTGTTCTTTGCTATAAATAGGTTTAAGGACAAATCACACAAGAGTATTTTAATATGTCATACAAAAATATATTATAAAGATAAAAATGGATTAATATATGTAGGTCACGCTATAGACAAGGTGTAGACATCAGATTTGACAATCACAACTTTCCGCCAGGCTTTACTCATAGGACTGAAAAGTTCAGAAATCCATCAGATGAAGGTAATGTATCGTTATATGTTGTTCTAGATTTCTAATTTCTGGTAACAGAGAATTACTAAATTTTGCTTATAATAGTTCAAAAGTTTTATAAAGCTATAAAACATTCTTTTCAGTTGTGGAAGCGAGAGAGAGACATGCTGGGGCTTATTGCATATTACGATATTACTACTCTTATTTTTTTATGTTGTTAATGGAGCCAATTTAAGCTCTTCTGGGTAAGTTGAGAGTGTATTTTAACATCAGTAATGAAGGTAGCCATCTAATCACCTTACACATCTATTTAAAAAATGGATTTGTAGAAAGCAAACTTTTCATTCTTGATTCCAAAGAACAATAATAACAAGAACTGTTTCTGAGAAATGATTTTGTAAAATCTTACCAAACTGTTATCGTAACGGACAACGATTCTTCTCATTACCCAAATCACCAGTGGAAAAGCAAACATTTAGAACTGCTTGAGTGAGGAACACGTAAATTTAGAAGAAAATATGGTAAAGCTGAGTGTTTAAAAGTTATAAAACAAAATAAACCTCTCATCGTGAAAATTTTCGCTGACAAGGAAGCAGAAATCCAAGGAAAAGATGAAGAAAAACTACTACAATACCATTGCGAATTGAACTCTATAGCAGTGACATAGAGTCAAATAAAAGATAAAATAAAAAACGTCACATTTAAATTAAATGCTGTGAAAACCGAAACGATATCTAATGTTACAGAAGAAAATTGGCTGTCCAAAGAAATGCGTCAATTAAACGTCATAATTGACACTCAAATCGAGGCTCTAATTATAAATTTGTGAGAAAGTAATTATGATTTAAGTATATTCAAATAATAAAAATATTTACCAATCAAAGGCTATTTTAAATTTTAGTGTTTTCAGTTTTTAATATTATTTCCATCTACATATTTTAATTAATCGCTTAACCAATCTATACCGTACACAAAAATAACGCAAGAACTGTAATAAAGTGTTTTTTCTAATGTTTAAATAAAAAAGGAAATAAGATTCTATAACCCTCACATTTAAGATATTTCTGATATATGTTATGTAGTAGAAAAATTGGTTATTGGTTATTTACATGCAAGTGCACTTTCATAACCAAACAATTCACGAAGTAGGATAAAAACTCCATAAACTTTTAACACAACACATTTAGGACCCCCATTATTATCAGTATTGTTAACTGGTTTGTTAATTCAGATTTTCTGCTGTATGCAGATGACCTAAAAATTTCCAAAATCATAAAAAAGTTAACGGTCAAAACCCATCTCAAAAAGATCTTTACGGCTTTTTTCTTTTTGCGTAAGAAATAATCTACACCTAAACTGTAATAAATCTTTTACTATAACCTTTACTAAAAAGATGCCTTCTATTGCTTCTGACTGTTATGTGAACAGATAAAAAAATTCTTTACCTTTCATATTGATTCGATTATCCCAAAACCTTTAAGCAATTTGAGTTTTTTAAAGATAAATGTTAAGTGTACAAAAAACTACTATATCTTCAAAACTATTGTTTTATCAGAAAAATGTCGACACATCTGTTTTAAGTGTGCGTATTTTGAGAATAAGTAGTAATTTACAGTATTTTTTTAAATTTTTCTGGTTTTCCTCGAAACATACTTATCATTGTATATGTAAGTATTATATAGGGTGATCGATAACAAGATTATAACGTTCTCGGCACTGCTTTACATTGCAAGGTATGCTTTTCAGTACATCTTCTGATTTTCTTTAAAACGTACTTAAGAGTGGTATATGTAAGTAATGCCTTTACAGTAGAGTGGTTGACTGCTGTTGAAGTTATGTTGAATCTTTTTATACAGACCGACATACAATTAGTAAAATATAAAGTAGCTATCGTTAGTGTGTTGGCGGGGCTCAAGACAAGCTCGTGATCCACAACCGCGTTACTACAAACCTTTCTCTAGCGTAAATAATCTTGGGCAACACTAACTGCCATTTGAAAAATTTTGAAACGGTCAATAATTTTACGAAATAGTAAATTGTAATGGCATGTATTTACATTATCAAATTTAAAGTGCGAGACTGCTAAGGTCTTGACGCGTTAGAATCTTCAAATAAAAGAATAGGTTTTTAGAGAGATAATTGTGGAATTTACACAGAGTTGGATTAAAGAAAAAGGTTAACATTTTACCAAAGAATAAAGTGTACTTAAATCTCCAAAGTGACATAACAGATTAAACGAATACACAATTAAGCTACAAAAAAGTAAAATAATAATAACTAAGGATTGTGATGTTTTATCGAAACAATGAACGGAAAACAGAATATTGAACATAAATTTATCTAACAAAGAAAGATAGGAAGAAATTCAGTCAGTACAATATTTTAATATAGTAAGCTAAAATAAAAGTAAGTATAATATACTGGAACAACAACAACAATATAATAAACGTTGTTGAAATGTCACAAATTCAATGTTTTCTAATCTAAAGATTTCATTACCTTGAAACTGCATAGATTTCAAATTGGTTAATGCATTAAAGACACTGGTTAGAAAGAAAAAATCCAGACGTATGTCTGCTATCACTAATTATATCATTATGCGTACATACTATTAAGTAAAACTATTTCTAGTTCCTTCACGTATTTTGGTTTTGCGAAACTTCAACTGCCAATGCAACCACACAATCTTTCACTTTAGTGTTAAGCTTTGCCTGATTATCGTACAGGATAATACGATTTTGAAGTAAAAGCGGTTATCTCAGAAACTAGAAGGTAAGTGAATACATGTTACTGATCTTCTTCTTTGTGCTATACAATAAGCTCCCAAACAGTTTATCGCTGTCCTTTTTACATAACAAAGAAAGTCATTTAATAAAATTGAAAGAAAAAACAGTTTCATAACTTGAAAATAAGGAAAGATATATAAATTCTGATTGCTCCAGTGAATTTTACAGAAAAAAGAAAATAAGCAAAGTGTTTTGAGTTTTTTTCCTAGCTATTCTAGTTTCTGAGATTCCCTGCATTTAAGGTAAACCCGGGAAAGTGTGAACGCATTTTTATTAGTTAACTTTCACCTTCTATTCTAAATGGATAAAACAGTTTTTGCAGTTTGTAGATTTGTACATTGTACATTCTATGTGTTACTTAATGACCTAACTGTAATATTTATAAGTAAAACGGGAAAATATAATGTATGCCCGTAAAAATTAACTTCTTTTAAAACGACGTCCTTAGTTCACATTTGTCCCGCTGTAAGTAGAGAGTGTGGCAGTAGCTGTTAATATGGTTTATTAGTTTCTCTTAGATTAAGATCTGTGCAAGTGTGAAAATGTAAAGAAACGAGTAGTTTATTTTTTTGATCTTTTGAATATGTTGATTAATTTTAAAAATACAAGCTTTTTAACAGCAAACACTAGCTTAAAAAGGATTACATGTTGTAGCCTGCAGAATCTACATGACATACAAAATGTAATGGGTTCCGGTACGATCTGAACTAATTCTTGCTTATCTACGGTGTCGATATCTTCCTTTTCGGGCCATAAAATCATGTTCTTCGTATATTTGATAAACTTCACCTCTAACCCTTCATCAGTGTTCTTGGTTACTTGACCAATAAAATGCTTTACTCTCTTTTTTGTGCAATACTTCATCAAACTTCATTTACCTGGTGCTACTTCTTGTTGCTGATCTTCACTAACTTCCTCACACATTTCTGAATTGCAGTCTTTATCTGAATCAATACATATCGAGTCACCACCAGACGATGCGCTATAGCTTGTCTCAGGTGATCTCATATTCCATCGCTTCTTATTTGTATTTACGGGTTTTAAAGATTTTCTTTTTTTTTGCCTTTCGTTCGCACATTTTTCAGTGTCTGTAGTAAGCCTTTCTAAAACACCTGCCTTACCATCGAGAATATTTTACAGCTTGAAGTTTTCCGATGCTGAGGTTGTTTCGTTTTTTAAAATTTGCAAACCATCCGTCACCGGAAACACCGTTTTTGAATGGAATTTTTATATTGCTCATTTTGACAGACTCAGCTACAATATTCAAAACATCTAATTTGGTGACACCAAAGCCCCACTGCTCTATTTTCTTTAATGGTTCTGCCAACCGTTTTTTTTTTATTAATAGGAATTGTAGGAGATTTTCCCTGGATTGCGCTTTTTTGCCTCTAACACCAGTTAAACAGTATAAAGGCGTAGTTCTTGGAATATTATATAACGTATGAGCCCTATACATCGTCAGCGCTTCGAATTCTGAAAATGCATGCTCTAGAGTTTTCCTGGAATACTGAGAAGCTCTCTGAGTTTTTTGGTAGTCTCTAACCATATCTGCTACAAAAAAATAAAATATGTGTAACTGGTATGAATTAAATGCCATGTTCACGCATGCCCCTTCAAAGTGTTTGTTTGTTTCCATATTTTCGAGGCGAGTATGACCCACTGTTTAAAACGGACATGAAAATATGCTACTAAATTCTATATATTATTAATCTAAATTTAATCAAAAAATGTGATTGTGATGCATCGATTACTTTACTTACCTAAAATTTGGACTGGAGCAAATCACAGTATTCGAAAAACAAGATACAACAAAGTTAGAGTGTTCTTTGCAGCAGACACATCTAGAAGACTGGTGTGAGCACATCTACACGAGATGGCATGTGATTTTTAAAGAGGAGTATTACACTTACCCCGAAATCACATTCCTCGGCTTTACCTTACCTCAAATTCGAACTAAGTACTCTATATAACGTAAAACGTTTTGTTCTGAATAATAATAAACCTAGAGAAAAAACCAATAAAAAAGTTAAATGATATCAAATTTAAAGTAAGAATAGAAGTTTTAATAAATAACAGGAAGAGGCTAGTACTGTTTGTAAAACATTTCAGAGCCGATAACGTGTAATACGTACGCTTTCCCATTACTAAATACACTTTCTGCAAGTGGAAAATTAAAAACGTATGCAGAGCACGTCCTCGTTTGAAAT
>VTPC01003183.1:0-40362 GCA_011009095.1 Ignelater luminosus
AAAAACCGCTTAAAAAGATCGATTAAGTTTTTCTCAGTTTGTATTCCGGCAAACTAATCTCACAAACAAACATTAAAACATGAAATCAATTTGCACAGAAGCAGTACAATAACATTAAAGCACGGTAAAATGCTAGGGATAGGCGACCAATATAAATGGCGGCAGTGACGAGCGACTTGCTTAGTTTAATCTCGCACAGTGCGCGGCTCGTTTCGCGCTACGCACAAGCAGCAATAGCAGCAGCGCTAATTTGAAAACTGAAAATCGTCGTTCGTGTAAATGAATTCAAAAACTCAGTTACATGATTGATTTGATTTGGTTAAAAAGTAGAAATCGGAACGAAACTCGAAACTGTGCGGGAATATTTTTGTACGTAATATTTTATAGTACGTAAGATAGTTTTTGTGATTATTCCACTTTTTTAATTATTATACGAAGCCTAGAAAATATTTTGCAAACAAAGCGTATCAGGACGGTGTTTTATTTGAGAGAATAAAGAGATAAGGATATCAAACTTAAACGTACTTAAAATTTGGACTGATTTTTAAATTAAGAAAAGCAAAAATGGTTCGTGGTACTTTTGCTTTAGTGCTTGTTGCAGTTTTCCATGCCACTACTTGCGCTCCTACCAAGGGTGGTTCAGGCAATTCAGCATTGGTAAGTTTTATCATTATATAGGATATAACAATCATTTTATTATTTTATTTTAAATAAAATTACAAAGATGAGAATTGTGTAGATTTAATTAAATAATAAAAGTAATCGGTGAAAGAATAATTTAGTTTTATCTCAAAAAAATTATATCTTTTATAGATAAAATTAGATATTGGAGTTCATAATGGCAAATTAAAAGAAGTTAAACATTTTATAACAAATTTGCAGCGATAAAATAGATAACACCCATATGACTCAGACAGATTTAAGTGATAAACAAGTTCATAATTTTCACCTTTTTAACATTGATTAACTTTAAAACTCGCAACATTATTGCTTTGTTTAAACAAAAAACATTTTTCTATTTTTTCTATTTGCATTTATCTTAATAAAGAACACAAAAAATATCTTTCCTACCGGGTATGACTAATAAAATAATTCCAAATAAAAGTTAGACCCTAGGGGCATAATATACAACATAAAAAGGAGTGGAACTAGACGCAGTGGCGCCTTCGATTCTGGCGCTGATGTTATTTTGAATGACTTTCCCTGATGACGATGGTGACGTTCGTGATATCATAGGTACTACCTGTTGACCATGACATCGGAATATATCAGGAAGCATAATGGAATTCAGATTACTAATTATGGTTTTTAACCGTTTCCGAAAAGCATTCGTTTTTTCAAAGTAACGCACGCATTGTGTCTGATTTTAATCGTTAATATTTTGCATTTGACATTTATATCTAAAAGTCAGTAATACAAGATTTTTCCGACACGCACGCACGTAGGGGTTAGAAATTCTTAACAGGTTGTAGGCTTATAGGTCAGGGTTTAGTAGATGTGTAAATATTTTATTGTTTCAAAGAGGAATAGTTTTAAATACTACAGGGTGTTTCTATCGTTATCCATGTATTTAAGACAAAAAATCTCAATAATCTTCTTTTATTAGACAAACGACAATACTTATTAAGAAAGTCATTTCTATTAATTTTTTTTCAAATTACTGCTCATTATAGATTTATTCTTAAAATAGAAGACTTCGTAATGTTAAAAAAAATGTTTATAGGTCAAGGTTTTAGTTGTATCAGACATTTTAAATTTTGAATTTCCATTTAATGTAAATTAACTCTTCTAAATGTTTGATCAATAAAGTTAAAAGGGTTTTAATTTAAAGTTATTATTGGGACAAAAAGTTCTATATTGCGAAAGTTATGGGCATAGCTATTAACTTTTACACAGGGTGTATCTGAAATTTTAATTAAATTGAATTTATAATTCTTACAGAGTGTGTATATTCAAAATTGTTTGGAAAATCCAAATGACAATTTTTAATTTCTGACATAAGATGTTAACAATTTTTTATATAATCTGATATAGTATAGTATGTGGTCTACCTACTTGAATCTAAAAAAGGGAATAAAATTTAATTTGAACTTGAAGTTTCCTGGAAATCGATATTTTGTTAATTTGATGTGCTGTTTAAATTTGTTTTATTTTTTAATATTTAATTTTGCATGATTCCTGTGCATTTACAGTTATTAAAAAATGATTTGAAGACCCAAGGCATAAATTATTTCAATTATTTTTAATAGCTTATGTCAGTAGCAAACAGTGATAAATCAGCAATTGCACTGTCACTTATTAAGCATTTTATGTTCACATTCAAAGTAGTATAATTCATTGCCTTGTTTGTATTTATTCTTAAATACTATAATTAGAAGAAAAATAATGATTACATGGAGGATACTTCAAGTGACATAGATTTCCAATTTCTTCCCTTTATTATTATTGTTTGATGAAGAAATATTCTGGTAACTTTTAATTATTTTTAATAAACAAGACTTGTATGCTTGAAAAGGCTTTACAGACAGGAAATATTAAGTTTGGGGTTCAGAGTTCACTATTAGTGTGATATAATAATTTACCGGTGATTTAACATCCGGCATTCTGAGCTTGTTTTGAACCATATGGATATTTTTTTAAGTAAACAAACCTATCATTATGTTAAGATAAAATCTCTTTATGAAATGAATTTGATTTAAGTTTCATATTATCATAATACAAAATTGAGAAGAAATTTAAAAAACTTCTCACCACTTTACCACTGTAGTTTGTAATCTGTATGATCATACACAATTATTATGATTGTCAACTTATTCATTGTATGAGACCTTGGTGTATGCTAGTGTTAAACCTCCAACAAGGTCTGTGACGCTGCTTATGTATGATATGTTGTGTGCGTACTCTTTGATGTAGAATCTTAATTGCAAAGACATCATTTTCCAGACGGGCTGCTTCCATATAAAATTTTGATTGAAATACAGATAGTGCAATAACCAATTAGTCAGAAACTTTAGATATTTTGTAATCTCATTTTAAAGAAATAATTTGTTTGTTTAACGCAAAAGTAATGATTCATACTAATGCGTTATTTAATTAGTACAAGACAAGGAAATCAACTTATAAATCATAAGACGCGTCATTTTTTTGTCGTTTGTTATTATTTACCAGTTCTCATCATTCTTTTAAAATAAATTTTATAATAATAATGTAGAAATCCATTTCGATAATTTCTACACAGTAATGTGTGCGTCACATATTTACATAAAAAAATTTAGAATAAAAAATTGAAAATGTTATGTTAAAATTAAACCTTCTTCGTAATAAAATTATAATTATGCGATTACATAATAAAAATTTAAAAAAATAATTTCAAAAACTTAAATTCCAAAAAATAGCTTTAAAAATTACAGATTAGATTTAATGATGAGCTGTAATAAACAATAATTATTAGATCAGATGGATAACATAAATATTATATAAACAGCTACACATATAAATGTACACGAATGACGTTTAATCAAGGTTAGATTCCCAAAAAAAAAAATAAAATAGAAAATAGATGAAACCCGGAAACAGTACTAGTAGTAACCTCAGAAAATTAACCTTGACTGACCTAAATACAAATACTACACATATTGATGATGAGTTCTTCACTAGTGTCATATGGAAACTAATAAAAGTAATAAAAAAAGAAATTTACATATGTAGACAAGAATTATAATGTAGAAATGAGACAAGGTTGCAAACAGGAATAGAGCAGTGGCGTAGAATGGAAATTTAACTCGAGATAACCATAGAACATAAACAAAATTGAAAAAGAAGAAATTCTAAACAGATAAAAATCAACATTTTTATCAATCATCTAAAGACCAAAATATGATCGTTTCCAATTGATGGGTCACTAGAAGAAAAAACTGGATATAGCAAAATCAAGAGCTTCAATAACGTAACCGCCTATCGGAAGATGCAGGTGACTGATGTAACAAACTGACTAACATAAGATGGGTTAGTATTGAACTTCTCCTGTCTCTATGGCAATAGAAAGAAATCCACTAGAAGATTCTTTAGATGAATTGCTCGAAATAAATAGAAAAATTCAACAGTATACGATCTAAACTCACAAATAAATTGGATGGGTTTGCCATGTGTTTGACAAGAACAGAGATGAAGATAAAAGAAGTTGTGAAAACTCAAAGACGAATAAACGAATCTACTTTTTTTTTAAATTTAGTACTACAGTTTGGAAGAAACAAAACTATGAAAGATGGATACTGCCCAAAATTAATTAGTGATTCAACTTCAAACGGAAGAATTTTCTGCTTTTTACATAATTACTATGTTTTAGAATATGTGTCAATCTCCAATTTGTTTTTGGATTCGGAGAAATACTTTACCTAAATTTCTATGGTATAGTTTTGTGTATTGACTGTCTTTCCACATATGTTAATAGGAAAGTCAAAGGTGAAGAAGACAAAAGTACAGTTAGAGAACCACAAAATAAAAACAATCAAACTGAAACACTAATACAAATATTTGAAATTCAAAAGATTGTATAAAACAAAAGAAAAGTTATAACAACTTTGAATACTAACTACAGCGATTTACTCAATGCTAATCATTTTTTTATTAGAATTCCTAAATGTTGCCTGTTTGAGAAATATTTTATTAATTGCGTTTTTCATTCTAAGGATAGATGATCACAGCCAGACAAAAAGCAGAGGTATTCATACAATTATTAAGGTGTGAAGTCACTTCTACTAACTAGATAATTTCATTGAATGACTAAGACTAATGTGTTATCTTAACAAACAAATGAAACCACTTTTAACCTGAAATAATTTATAAATAATCAGAATTTTTGTTGGTGTCAGTTACTTACCACAACTAAAAACCATTTTATTTCCTCTATTAGGTACATGTTTAAGTTTCCTATAAAATATTAGTAATATAAAAACAAAATATGTATATTGATTCACTTTCAATAAAGAAAATGTAGTTATGTGTGTGCAATATTAAAATATCAATAACTGACTCACGATCATAGTTACAAAAACATTAAAATTATAGTAAAACACACGGGATGAGAATCGTTGATAAATTGTAAATGAGTCACTTGTGGTTTTGAAACTAGGATGAGCTCATATAATATCGTAAATTTTTCAAATGTTTTTTTGTTTTATCTCGGTTGCATAGTTGAAATATCTTTTTTCTCTAAATTCTCCACTTGTCCAAATATTGGAATGATAATCTTATCACTTGTTTTAGGTTCTATTTATAATCACTAATATAACTGTAATACACCAAGTGCATGTTTATATTTTCTTGTTAATAAAATTTCTTACGATATGTTCAGCAAAACACTTGTGTTAGATTGTATTATACTAGACGCATTTTATTGTCAGGGAAGTACAAGAGGAATATTAATGTAGGTTATTTTTACGTGATGAGGCGTTTGTCGTGTGTTCACTCTTTGTCTGTTATTGATCGTAAAAAGGAGTGAAGTATATTATTGGATATAAAGAGTTATTAACCATTCAGTAAAGAGGAAGTTATTTATTATTCTTTTACTTTTGAGCTAATTTTAGCTTGAGAAAATCGAGTCAAACTTGCAATCTACATTATCAAAATTGCAATTAATTAATTAACCATCACCTTGAACTATTTTCTTTATCAATAAACCACAAACTATTAATTAATTCAAAATTGTCGGGAAAACAAAAGATTAAAATATAATTAATAGCATGTAGCAAGAGGGAAATAAATACTAGAAATTGTATTTTTCATAACTAATTCATTGCTATGGCTCTTCTTTGGTATTCAATGTCGCTAACCTTATTTTATCTAAAAACACAAGGTTAATTCCAATAGTACCCATGAAACATGGACGTCAAATAATTTTCAAAAGTGCCAGTTTGCATGCAAATGTGAGTTATCCGATGCACATATCATTCTGATTTTCATTATGTATCGTTATTTCAAACCTTGAATTACTTTACGATTTTAAATAAAATATTGTTTGCAGTGCATTTTAGATAATTGCAAGATGTTATTTAATATTGTCACAATAACACATGTGTGTGTATTGTTGCTACCTTTCAAGGACAATAAATATATTTGCATCTTAGAAGGCGCTGGCTGAATAATAAAGTTCTTAAATTTTTACCCAGTCAGTGACCACTTTTAAGAAAATATTGACCTCGACAATGAAAGTTTTTCTTCGAATTTATTGAGACTATTTAGCAATGAATTGGTATTGTTTTGGGGCCTGATTGAGTCTATATAGACAAAGAAACCTGACGGTATGGTTTGGATAATTTCTCCTAATACGCTATAGCCGCATAATTATTTAATTTTATTTTTGAAGTTTAAATGTTATCTTCGTAAAGATGTTTTAACTCGGTAATCCTTTTGGATCCTTGGACTAGACGTTTAAATCGCATCCAACTTAGAACTATTATTCACGCTGTCATGCAGGATGTGTCTATCGCAAGGCTAGTCAAAGGTCACTTGATTAATATTATCCCCGCACACGCCACCAAACAAGCAAAGGGGAGCATTTTAATACGTTTAAGATAAAGAAACGTGTATTTATTTATCCGGTGGTAAAACAAGAGTAGGTTAAAATTATAATAATGAATGAATTCGTGAAATTGACCTTTTTCAGTTGATTTGGTTTTAAAATGCGGTATTTACCTTTTACTGTGCCACTATATAAATTCTCCTTTGCAGTGTTGTATGATTAATGTAGTAAAGGTTGCTACCATCTGCATACCACCTTTGCATATTGTGTGAATCATCAGGATATCATTAACTAAAATGATCCGTAAGCAAATTAACGCAGAATTCAATATATTTTTTAAATTGGCCAAAAAAGACGGTTGTGGTTAGTTTTGTTGTAATGAATTAATGTGCACGTGTTATCGAAAGAGGATTTAAATATTTCTAGATGTGTGTATTGATCAGTGCCATTGGTTATAATTTCCAGGAATGTTTAAGAAAAGAAGACCTTCAATGCGTGATGGGCTACGTCATTTCTTTAAGAATTATGCATCATTATATGCCTGCATGTTAAGATAAAATGATTTGAATTTTTAGAAACTTTATATCCTGTTAAAACATGTTAAGGAAAAAAATCTTTGCGCCTGTTCCATTTAAGTATCATCAGGATTAAAATATAAAATAGAAGCGAAAGAGCTTACTTCATTTCAGTCAGTTCTTTCCAGTCCATCTGCAACTCATATTTTTGGCTTGATTTTCTTCATTTCTCAGGAAGACTTACATTATCACGATATTTCGATAAGTGAACTCTGCATTTCTCAAAACAAGATTTCCAAGTTTGTTAACATGAATAACCATCATAATTTTTTTCATATCGGTTTCCACAAACCATTTCATGACTTTTACATTTTTCTCTCTGAAACATTGTCTTTGATGACAATAAGCTTGCACCAGATACATTCAGCATTAATATTTTAAATAACAGTTTAATTCATCAACTGACTTTAGGTCAACTAGTCTGAGGGAAGAAGCTAAAATGCTATGTATAGTAAATACAGATGATATAAAGTTCAAAAAGATTTCTGAATGTTTTTGATTACCTTTTCCAAAAATCAAGATTTGAATGAACCTAGTACGCTTATAATATTACCATTGGAAGGGTTGCAAAACTACATGTTTGCCTCAAAATTCTTCCAGAGATGGATCAATTAAACAGGAAAGCTTGACAAAATTACATTGATCAAAAATAGCACTGAATCAAAATAAAAGCTTGTCATTCCTTGCTGTCATTTTTAAATTGACTTCAGAAATTACCCATAATAAAAGGGTCAATTAAATGGTGGCAAACAGTTAGCGAAAAGGATTAATAAGTTTTGGAAAGTCTTCCACAAAGCAACAAAAGCGACACCTATCTGTTTTCTTAGATGTCAGTAAAAAGATGTTCAAAAGAGTGCTGAATAGTCAAAGTAGTCTAAAAACAGCACCAGGGTACTGGCATTGAAGAATAATAATATAGATTTAGTGTATCAAGAGCCAAAGAATTTTAGAAACGCTGAACAAAAAATGCATAAAGCTCTTTATCATTGCTACTAAGATCAAGAGGAAGTTAATACTAAGAAATAAAAAAAAACCTTATTAGACACTATCGTCCAATAGAGATATAAGATGTTAAGCCTAGATCAGCATTTCTTAACTGACAGAAATATCTGTAACTTTTCAATTTGTTTAATTTTCCTTTAGAGTCTAATAATTCATTTTTGACAATTTGGTTAGTTTCTCTTAAATATTTTTGTTCTTAGCAAGTGAACCACAGTTCTTAAAAGCATGTTTTTAATAATAGGTATCAACGATTTTCTCATTAATATTAGATAATTTGAATTAAGCTGATAAAATTGTACTGGCCAAAACGGATTATTGAACAAATTGGATTTAGACAACGCAGCATTTAAATGAACCTGTTAATTAGACAAACTTGGATTAGACAAAATAAAATAACTGAATAAACAAGCTGAATTCTTAAGTGGAACGCTAATACTTATGTTGGCCAAAACTTTGTTGAGATTTCCAATTTGACCAACTTGGTTTTTCAGGTTGACCATGATCTTTGAAGATGTTCTTGGATTGAGTTTTTCTGTTTGGTCTTGCTTGTGAAGTTGCCTTTTTGAGGTGCAAAGTTCTTTCTTTTAATGTCAATGCCAAATGATGTCTTTTGTTTTTGTTTGACATTTTAAAATCTTTAAAACATGTACCATTAAGTAATTGACAGTAGAATTCCACGAAGACTTTTTTTGCACCTCTACCATCAAACATACTGAACTCTCAAGCTTTTCGTTGAAAGGCTTTTGTGGTTTTCAAGCTCATTTTTATCGTTTTGGTTAGGTATGCTCTTCTAAGCTCATTAGGAGTTTTAACTATTCGAGATTTCTGAACATTGAACTTGTTCGACAAGTTGGACATTTTGCCAAGAAGATTCTCTCGAGCTCTTACAAATCGCGTCAATTTTACCTCAGTTAGATAGCTTCTAATTAATTCGAGAAACCTTGCTCCATGCAGGGTAGTCGCAAAATTTTAGATTCAAACATAAGAAATCGTTTTATTAAAAATAGATTGAGAAACCATCCTGGACTATAGCCGCTATATTGATATTTAGGCAATAATAAAACCTTTTATAAAGGTAAATAAATATCTCCAATATTTGTTTACGGACAACCACGTGCATGTGTTTATTTACAGTTCCTTTCGGCTTTGTACCATGTTATACTGATAAATAATTTATGAATATCTATTTTAGGAATTACTAAACCTATTATACTTTACAAAACTGGTAGATGTATTACAAGATTAAACATTAAAGAAATTTAGGAGCTCATCTATTTTAAGTAGATCGTAATCTAAGAGTTTTGTTAAGATCGGCCATGAAAATTCAAAACAATCGCCTGATCGAACAAAATATAAAACATTCATAATTTACTTCAACTTTATCATTAATTCATGGGAATGAGAAACAGGCCATGACACGCAGCCTTCTCATAGTTAAGCATCATCTATAAATGACAATAATATTACACGATAATGTTTCCACAACCAACTTGTATGTACCACAAGCTATTTTTATAAAACAAATTAACGAAGATCTTTAATTTGCGGTAGACCGTCAATTGTTTTGCGAACAATACAAACAAAACAAAACAAAACGACATGTATTAACTACGTAACAAATCTCATTAAAGTAAATAAATATATATTCAATTTTCAGTTTTAAAATGCGTAATGTTCGCGAAAGCTAAATACGATTTACTGTTGTTTTGATGTTATTTACATACATACTATTTGTGTTCACATACCGTGATCTTGTCGGTCGAAATTTAGTATTGTATGGTAAATCCATTATTTTGCTTATTACGCTGAATTTGAACCATATAGTAATAAAGTCCGTCTGTTTTCCAGAAGGCTATTAAGTGTTACCCTATTATTCGAATTGAATATAATTAGGTAATTTAATGAAAACATTTTTATTTCCCTGAAGTTGACCTTAAGGATTCATTAATTTCATTCTTTCCTGGTAGAAAATGAAAAGCAACCACATTTGATTGATTACCTACACGGTAGCTGACATATTATACTAAAATATCTTGGAAATGAATGAATAAATATGAAGAAACTTTAAATATTGAAATTTATTATTATTTACTTTTGATATTTTTCAGAAACCTTCTCTTCAAATTTTCAATTTTAAATTGCAACTGCAAACCGAAGTAGGGAAAAGAGCAAAAATCAATTTTCTTTGTGTACATGGGTGTGCCTATTCATCACAGTATTTGTTGTGTCTAGACTGAAGTGTGACATACTTCTAGCTAGCGTGTATGTGTTTATTGTTTTTTTGAGGTTTTTGTCCTGTGGAATCCATTGAATTAAACATTTTTTCCTCTTTTCTGTATTTACATCTAATGGGAAGGAATTTCAATAAAGCAATGATGCGTTTATTACTATACATATTTAACACCTAAGTAATTTTTCATGTGTTGTATTCAAAAGTAGGTAATTAATTAGTTGGACAAACATGTGTGTGAGTCACTCTCACTCAATAGACGGAGGTTGGTAGCACCGTCCATTTCCTCGGGTCAACAATTACAAAGTGTAGAGAGAGAAAACTAACTACTATAATACGTCATTCATGGCAAAATGACTTGACATTCAAATATTTCCGCTAACTTTGCTTCAAAAATGCATTAGGGCTACGTGTTCAAAATACATATTGAAAAAAAATTACCACAGCGGTTAAGAGAGGTGGGCATAGAAGAGTTTTTATTTTAGGATCGCCAAAAACGTTTAGTCGTGGGTACAAAAAGGAATTTTAAACAGAATTAATTCTGCATTTTTTTGACTTTTTTTATGAATACAAAGAAATTCTTTAAAAAGTTTTTGGGATGCAAAATTAAAACAAAAATTGTATTGCGTTTAAAACATGTACTTTCGAGAACAACACAATGACACACACGTGCATGTAAATTATACTGTTTTTCAGTTTCACTTTCAAAAAAACAATGTAAGGAGTGGTTGCATTTTTAGAAGGATCTTCACCTAACATAAGATTTATCCCCGTAGAAAACTGTTAAACCATAACAAAAGGATTTGTAGATTTACCGTATTTTAATCATTCTTCGAAGAGTCATACAATGGACACAATGGGTTTTTTTGTTGGGTTCTGCTCTGTTTGGTCGAAATTAATATGCATAGAAAAAATATATAAAGGCGTCAACTCTTCGAATGTTATACTTTAATTTAAATTATCATTTCTGAATATCTAAAATTCATAAATAAATAATTATTTGGAAATTATATTGTAATTGTATGCAAAATGGGATCGATTTCATATTAGGTGCTTGTAATTTTTTTTTGTTGGCCATTGAATACATATTTTTTTATTTAAAATTTGTGTGGTTAATAAAAAAGGTATAGAATTTCTAAATTTACATTTTTTTTACTTACCTATGAAGTTGATATACAGGGTTATTCTCACAACCCACAATCATTTTCAATTTGCAGTTTAATATAATGTCATTGACACAGGTTATGCATTTTTTTAGCACCGATTAGAAAATTAAAATTTACATAGAAAAGTTTCTCAATACTAAAATTATACAATAAGCCAATAACCTTAAAACCTTACAAATATCTGACGATCCAGGATTTTATTTATAACAATTGTCTAAAAGGCAAACACCGCACAACTACTTTTTAGGTACTTATTGGAAGAATATGACTTCAAAGTGGTAATACTTCAGCGGAATTAAGATATACATTTAGCAAAGCATACGAACATAATAGACCTCAGCAGATGGTATCAAAATCTAAAAAGAAAAAAGTAAACACTTCAACTGAAGATGAAGATGAACTGTCAGAAATCTAATTCATAATAGAAGAAGATGTTCACTAGTAAAAAAAAAAGATTTATCACACTTCAAGCATCTCATCTGTTAGACATAATCAGGAGAAGAAAAGATCTTTATTACGGAGAGATTTAATTTTAGGTCTTAGAAACTTTAGATCCGTCATTGGTAGATGATCCCATTCTATATTCAGAAAGAATCCAGACATTGTTTTAATGTAACCAAGCTTTGATGTGTAGGGGATTTGAAATGGAGATTCTTAAGAAATACCTGAATGTGGTTAACTTTCCAAAACAAAACAAACAATTTATCGATTTGCAGATTCTCATAGATGATGTGAAACCTGTATAATAAAACCCATTAAATGCCGAAAATAGAAAAAATATCTTTGAGGTACCTAAACTTCAAACCTTCTGCAAAATTATCTAGAAGCTCCAAGTAATAATAAATGTTTGACTTGAATGGCAAAACCTTTTGGTTAATTTCAGGCGTTACAAAGTAAGCCATAAGCCTTAAAAACATTAACTGACAAATCTTTAAAGCCAAACGTAATTGAAATCGATCAAATTTGTTTTATCAACTCTCCAATTCACAAGACCAAGGTCGTTGAAAGTTTATTGGAAATCTGTAAGACACCCAGTATATGCACCACAAAGATTACAGCGTTAACTACAACAGAAAAAACAGATATTGTACTACGTGTTTTACAATTACCAGCTGAATCATAGATAAAAAGCTTGAGTAATTAGGTTATCTCTATTGTTTCACATTTACGTTTTCTAATCTGTTTACTATTCACTCTTTCAATATTTAGACTCGTTTTTGATGGGTAAAACTATAAATTACATTTTTGGAAATGATTTACAATTTAACTTCTTATGAACTTTCTAATTTGAATTGTTCTGACAAATAAAAAACATCAAAGGATTTGCATATTATGTACTCTGGCCTTAGGCGGTGCACAGACTTAAAAGGATCTGCTACTGTATTAAATATTAATAAATAATAGTGAATGACTCATTGCTCACCAAACAGATAACATTTAATATTTGATAATATGTGTGTACTTGGCATTAGAATGCTTTTCATGTCCGCATTTTCATAAATCGTTTGGAAATTTATAAAAATTATATCTACTAGCATAATGAAATAGACTTCCATATAAGTAAGCTATGTGAAACACCTAACCTTGTGATTTACTACTTTAAAATTTTTTTATCTATCTGATAGAGAGATACCACTTTAGATAGATTTATTTCCTTTGGTTTCTACGTCATTTTATAAATTTAATTTTAAAAACGATGTGAATCTTTCATTCAAGCTTGATTAAAAATATAAAATACAATTCTTGATCGAATGGTCATACCTGTCGCAACTATAACTGATTTTTATGGCGAATCACGATCATACTATTTTTAAAATTATGTAACAACTTTTTTAAATAATAATTTAAAATTCTTTACACTTTTTAAGAATGGCATACTTTGCCTTTATATAAGAGAAGATTCAGCAGTGGCAAGTATGTAAAAGAAAGTAGAAGGAAACGAATCGTTGGAAACTATTTGGTGTTTATGACAAAAATAGCAAGCTCGAGTTTTTTCCTTATTTAAAATAGTTTTCCCAATTTAAATGACACGGTTTTTGCTTCCGTAGATTTTTTTGAAAACTGTAAGTTTAACTCTATTAATTACTAATTTTATTTTTAAATTTTGAAGTAGATCAAAACATAAACTTGTTACAGAAATATTTCTAAAGGAAGAAGACTTCTTTTGATGTCTTACATCTTTATTTTAAGTATATGAGCAATTTTCTAAAAGCAGTATGAGCTACAGTATAATTAGGAAGTTCTTCGTATAAAAAAGTGATTTCAGACTCTGTAGGCATGATTTAATAATTTATAAAATACGGAAATTTGTGTCATATAAAATTTCTTAAGAAAAATCTGCAACGTCTATAGAAATTTAAAAATAGAATTAATGAATAGAAATAATAACAAATAAGAAATTAATTATTTCGATTTGAATATGCAAAACTTGAACTTGCTAGTAACCTTGACCATTCCTTACTCGTTCAATAAAACCATTTTACTACTACAATGTAAACCAGTGCTTGGTATGAACATATGACTAAGCTAATAAAGCATAAATTCCTAGAAACAGGTAAGCTTATTCATAGGTGTTCGTCGAAATAAGATATTAAAATTAGGAAAATCAGTAGGTGGGTTCATTCATGTATTCGAGACGGTTTGATTCATTCAATCGCACGCATTAAGTAATAATTTCCTATACGGGCAAAATATAATGAGTGCATCGTTGCACATAAATTTTAAATAACATTATGTTGTCTCCTTCATAATATGAATCACATAATTTATGTAAATACCTCTTTGATCAATAGTTCTAAAACTAGTCACTTTTCTTTCCTTGAATGTGAAATTCAGATGTTTGAAAGGCTTGTGTAATTCATTAAAAATAAGAAACAGTGACTCAAAAAAGATCGGATTGCTATTCCATAATCAATATTGTACAATTGACATGGATTACTTAGCTGCACGTGAATAATTTACTAGAAAACTGGAACACTTTTTCCTTATTTTGCGGTTAAGGTGATTGATAATAAAGGAAAAACAATACTTTCGCTGTTATACCATTTTATTGGTTTTAATGCTTATATCATAGCCTTTTTTAGGTGTCGTGGGAATTTTGACTATTTTCTTGATAAAAAGTAGGGCATTGCTTTGCGTGTTCTATTTAGAAAATTATTTCATTTCGTTAAGAATCTAAAAAATGTCAAAACTTTCTTTTGATAAAATTAGAAAATTCTTCTTTAAAGACTTTCTTATGAAAGGGATTAAATAATCTAAAACAAGCTCAAGAAGTTACGAACACAAACCCCAGCTGCAATCCTTCTTGAAACTGGAAGTCTTGAAATCAGTGATGAAGTATGTGGAAGAATCAAGAAACAGTGTCAACTGCATTTAATCAGCACTCGTTATTTAAAGTTTATGTGACGAAAAACCTTTAAAGTTCGAATGAATTTATGTTTGAAATCAAGAATGTATTAGTATCCGCATAATGGGAAAATTTCTGCTCTTGAATTTTGATAGTCATTCATTAAAATTAGCCTGGTCACAATCTAATCATTAGCGAAACTAATAAAAACTCAAATTTTCCTAAACTTAGTGACATCAGTTATAAAGCCCTATATGAATATCAAATTAATACGTATTCTTCTCAATCGATTTTATAACGTATAAAAACCAGTTTTAAATTTATTTAAAAACGTCACATTATAGTAAAAACATTTTGTCATGATTTCATTCAATAAGATTCTTCCGATAGGTTTTTTTTTATAGGTAATTTCCATAATTACCAAACACCTATTCAAATTGATCTCTAAAAAGATCGTATTACAAATACAAGCAGACCGAGCAGTCAGTGACTCATTTGCTAATTTTTTTGCATAAAATTTGCATTTTTATTGTAGAAATACCGTAAGTCAGCGTCTTTTTCTTTTATATGAATCAAGCTGACAATAAAGATTTAGTTCAAATGAGTCACAAGTTCCAAATCCCATTATTATTAATTAATTAGATTTTCTATATTTTAATTTCAATTTTTTTTACAGTTATACCTATCACAATATGGATATTTAGGACCAAGTACAAAGAACATATTTAATTCAAGTAATTTATTAGATGGAAGAGTATTAAATAATGCCATATCAGAATTCCAAAGTTTTGCAGGATTAGAAGTAACGGGTATGTATGAATCTTTTAAAATTATTCTATTAACAAATTAAAACTTAAGGTTTGCAATTTATTATCTAAATTATGTTTCCGTCACGAACACAAGCCCGTATATTAATTTCAATTACACTAGTAAACGTGCGCATCCTTTGTTAGCAATTATCAATAATTCCCTGTTTTAGTAAATGTAGGTGAAGGTAAACAGTTTACATTTGTTTGTTGAATTTTATCAACTTATTTTTCGATATGATTATGTAATAATATTGTTTTATCTTACCAGGTGAACTAGATGATGAAACGCTGGAGACAATGTCATTGCCCAGATGTGGTGTCAAAGATAAAGTTGGCTCTGGAAGCGATTCCAGGTCGAAAAGATATGCTTTACAAGGTGAGTTAAGATAATTGTGTTATTTTATATTCGGCCTGTTATTTACAGTTAATAATAATAAATTTATTCTTATCGTTTGGAAATTTGCATTGCAAAAAGGAAAAAGAGGAACATAAAGCGCATTGTTTATTGTACTTCGTGAATTTATACGTTAATGTAGAAAAAGAGAATGAATAGAAATTATCCAGTTGTATTCTTGTAGTTAGACATACCAATATGCACCAAAACATTGTTTCATTCATAAATTATCTGGTCTGCTGTGCTGGGAGATATGGTCCATTTCACTGAATGTATACGTATCCATTCTTTCAAGTCCAGCGTGTTTGTAGCATCACATTTCGTTTCAATTATTTTTTAATCTAAAGCACTAATAGGTTTATAATATAAAGCTGAAATTAATTAATTGAAATTAGGTTAAAACAAAAATGATTGACTCCCACCAGTTCATTAGATGTTAGATTTATAAATCTAAAGTGGATACTTTAGTTGTCAGAGTTTGTCTGGATAAAGGATTAGTGTAGGAAGCAAATTTGTTTATCAAATACGTAATTGGTTTCTATGTAAAGTAGGTTAATTTTAATATTTAATTAATTTATTAAAGGATGTAAATACGATTTTGATATAAAAAGGCTTGAGGTCTATATATAGGGATTTTTTTATACGATGTCTTACTAATTGTTATTTATCTTCTTTTACTACAACCATTATGCCTTTTTTCTGCTTGTTAGTAGTGTCCTTACAATGCCGTTTTATAGTGTTAAAAAATGCATTACTTGCACTTTTACTTTCATTGACATTCGTCTCTCTTCCGGAATGTTGTTCTATTG
This sequence comes from Ignelater luminosus, assembly GCA_011009095.1. Taxonomy (NCBI): domain Eukaryota; kingdom Metazoa; phylum Arthropoda; class Insecta; order Coleoptera; family Elateridae; genus Ignelater; species Ignelater luminosus. The sequence goes on from VTPC01003183.1 coordinate 16,852, forward strand.
AGTTCTACTATCTTAAGGTTAGCGTTATCATTTTCTCCTAACTATGATTATAAAGTAAATTAAGATAAAAATGTGTTTAAGTTTTCTATACGTGTTCAAAACAAGCTAAAAACTGTATCATTTAAAATGAACAGTGAGATTTAAAAGAAAAGAGATAAGCGCAGTTATCTTATAGATAATGCATACGTTCAGGGGAATAGGGAAGAAGAAAGGAGATTACAGTTTGGTTTTCTGATGTTTTTATCAAGATTAATAATAGCTAACCTATAACAAAAATTATTTTTATTAAGTCTTACTTTCTTTAACCTCAAGGTTTCATTTAGATTTCTTAGTTTTCTCGCTTGTTATGGAGGATCCTCAAACTTTTCTTAATTGATTGTTAGATTGCACATTGTCCATTACTAGCATGATTTTAAATAGTTTTTTCTAAATAAGAAAGCAATGAAAGTCTTGCTTTGATCTTAATGTAAGAATTCTTTCAACTTTTCTCCTTCTGTATTCAGCTAGAACCTTTATGTAAGATTCGCAAAATTAAATTACAAGCTTGTACAACTCGGTTATTTATGGTTGCTAAGACCACACTTTCTTAGTTTTAATAAAATAGGTCAAAAAAGAAAAATAAAGAAATATTACAAAATAATCAGAAGAGTCGAGATTTATTCAAAGCCAGCAAATTTGAGATTTAAGCATGTCTAAGTATGAGAAACAAGCTGCATTGGCTTCTATGAGTAAAAGAAACTCTAAAAGTTTCCAAGAACAGAAAATTTTGGTCCCCATGATTTCTCTTGATTCGCAGTTTTGCAGTCTTTCTAGTCTCTATTTGTTTTTCACAATGGAATGAACACATCGCGATGAAAGAAACTCAATAGACCTTTTCTCAACAGATCTTTTCAGAGTCGTATTAGCTTTTGGCATTCATTTTGACTCGTGAATTGAAATAAGCTCACCTACTTTTGGTGATATTGCAAATATTCTCATGAATCTTGATTTGATCTTGACTTCTTCCTGGTTGACATAATATTGCCAAGAAAGCTTTTTTAACTATCCTTGAATATTCCACAGTCGATACTGCTATATCTGATCCAGAACCATAAAGATGATAAATCTGGCTACTAAAAGTATCCAAAACATATTGTCATCCGTTTCTCGTTAACTGATTTGCTTTATAACATAACCATCCCAAAGATGCCACCAACATAAATGACGAAGCATAAGCAGAAAGTTATGTCAATAGTGAGATATTAAACGTCCAGTACTTACCTAAAGTGATAATCTAGCAAAAATAGAGATGAATAACATAAGAAAAAAACAAGGAAGTTATTTGCTGTTTCCATTTTGTGGTCTTGAGAACATTCTTCCTCTAGTGATTCAAAAGATAAAAGTCCAACCACCTGCTTGCATATACTACACAGATCCAAGAACAATCAATGCAATCATTATATTTTGTACTTGTGGAAAGAGACAGATCAAAGAAAAACGAATAATATAAACAAATCGTTTGTGTGTTTCCGCCGCATAAAGCGGTCTTTTTCATATTTTCAAATTTCACAATTCCTTTTCACCGCAATGTTCTTCTCTATTTTACTATGATATAGCGGTTTTTCTTCATAAAACTATTATTACAACAATTACACTTAGAGAAAAAATGACTCATTTTCAAATAAAAATATTCCATGAACTTCACAGAACAATCTACTTTTAATATAATTGTGACCCGCATTGCAGAAATTATTACTTACTGTAAAGGCTTCGCGTGTCTACTCATTTTTTTTAAATTGACAATAATTATTATACTAATAAAATTCTAACTAATAAGTACCATAGCGTTCCAATGTACTAGTTATACGAGAATATCAGCTGCTAATATTGATCAGATCACTACTTGCAAAAATAAACGTCGTAGTTCAAATTTGAATTATTTCAGTATATAAAACGCGTCAAGCAGGAAACATTAAAGTTATGTTCATACAAACACTTTAAATAAAAATGTTTCAACCAAAACAGCAGGAAGTGGATAATTTAATAAATCAGTAATACAATATTGGATTATAAAATATAGCTAGGATATTACAACACGAGTTATTCACAAATCTAACAATTTGTTGATTATAAATTTATATTAATATTTTTTATTATATTTTAATACTAAAATTTGTTTAATAAAAATTTCATTTTTCTTAAATAGGAAGTAGATGGAAGGTAAAAAATCTAACCTACCGAATCGCTAAATATCCAAGAAAATTAGCTCAAAAGGACGTAGATGCAGAAATTGCCAGGGCTTTTCAAGTATGGACCGAATATACCGATCTAACGTTTAAACCGTCTAAAGGACAAGTCCATATTGAAATTCGTTTTGAATCAGGCGAACATGGTGATGGAGATCCATTTGATGGACCAGGTGGTACTTTAGCTCATGCATATTTCCCAGTGAGTATTATTACCGAAAACCAACATGTTTTTGTAACTAATTTTGAACTTGCTAAAATTTTAGGTATTTGGAGGTGATGCTCATTTTGACGCATCGGAACATTGGACCATCAATTCATACAGAGGAACAAATTTATTCCAAGTGGCCGCACATGAATTCGGACATTCTCTTGGTCTCAGTCATTCTGATGTTAGATCTGCTTTGATGGCACCTTTCTATCGTGGGTACGATCCTACTTTTCAATTGGATGTAGATGATATTCAAGGAATTCAAGCTCTGTATGGAAAGAAAACTAGATATAATGGATTTGGAGGTGGTGGTGGTGCAGACGATAATGATGAAGGAGAAAGTAACGCTAATGGTGGAAGAAGGACAGAAGCACCACCACCAACAGATGCTGAAGATCCTGTTCTCTGTAAAGATTCGAAAATCGACACTATCTTTAACTCTGCAGAAGGTGAAACATATGTTTTCAAGGGAAAACATTATTGGAAACTTACAGAGGATACTGTGGCAAAAGGATATCCAAAACTGATTCCTCAGGGATGGCCGGGACTACCTGGATTTATTGATGCTGCATTCACTTATAAAAATGGAAAGACTTACTTCTTCAAGGGTAAACAATATTGGAGGTATAATGGTAAAAAAGTTGATGGTGATTATCCCAAAGATATTTCTGAAGGATTCACAGGAATTCCTGATGATATAGATGCTGCTCTGGTATGGAGTGGAAATGGAAAGATTTACTTTTATAAAGGTTAGTATTTATATTAAGATGAGACTGCAAGTTATACAGCCTTGAATGGCTGGTTAAATAATTGTTTATGTTCCCATGACTTTTAAACATATGTTCACTTTTTGATGATAATTCTAAAATATAAACAAACTTACATTTGTATTTGCATTACAAGCTTGCATTAACTAAAACATTAAAATAATTTAATGCTGTCAATCTTCAAATAATTTTAAACACTTTTTATAGACCAATTATGCAGAACGATCTCTAAATTTCATAAGTTTAAGTTTAGAATTTTTTATTACATCTTTGTTATTCAAGTGTATAAAACGTTTTTTATCTTTCATCATTCCCTAATTATTTTTTTTTGTATAAATTATGTAATTTTATTGAAAACCAAAGCTTTTTAAGATTATTATGAGTTTTTATTTAACATAATACATGGTAAAAAGTATTGCTTATTGTTTACACTTGTTTTTCAAAACCTTTCTTATGAAATTTCAATTTCAGTTATGCTTATGAAATTTAAATAATAAAACTTTATGCTAAGTTATTATGTAATAATAAATAATCTAATTTTACTGATTTATTTCAGGTTCCAAATTCTGGAGGTTCGATCCTTCACAAAGGCCTCCAGTAAAAAGCACATATCCAAAACCGATCTCAAATTGGGAAGGTGTTCCCAATAATATAGATGCTGCCTTCCAGTACACAAATGGCTATACGTACTTTTACAAAGGAGATGGTTACTATAGGTTTAACGATAGGCAATTCTCTGTAGATCCTGCGAATCCAGCATTCCCTAGATCTACAGCAAACTGGTGGTTTGGTTGCAAATCAGCACCACGTGGAACGATAGGTACCGGGTTTTCCAGGGGATGGCTGCTTGATGGGGGGAGCGACTATAACAATACGGACACTGATGATGGAAATACAGGAGATGATATCCTTGATGCAGGTAGGATATTGGAATTTTTATATTGAGTTTGATTTGCTTTTTACTAATAGATTAAAGTTGCAAAGATAGATTTTAAACACGATTTGTTAAGTTTAATAAGAAATTTAGTATTTATGTATTATTGTTTCAATTACATTTTATTAATGTTTGATGTCGAACAGTTTGCTAATTAACAATTTGAAATAAACATAGAAATGAAAATTCAATACAAATAAACTTCTGTAAATCATTCATAAAGTGCATGATAATTCTAAATTTCTAAATTTATAATTCAATAATTCTAGAATTAGGAAATTTAACAGAATTGTGTATTATGTCCCTTTTATGGTTATTGTTATTATTATTATTACATAGAGATTGCTCTATTATTATAAATTTTGCAATAAATATATTAAATAACCTTGGAACTTTACACATTTGTAAAATTCCCTTGCTTAATTTTATTATTAATAAAAACAACTAACATCTCCATTTTGGTCATTGTTTGAATTAAAAGTTAATAATACAAAATGTAGCCTAAATTATTTTCTGTTTGATACAGAAATGTAAATTTATTGAAAAAAAATCTATTATTGTTATAATTTCTATTTGTTCCAGAAAAATATATGCTGACAATAATAATTTCCTGTATCACTACTGCCCTCCCAAGGTTTTATAACAAATAAGTCAATGTCATAATTCTGTTACTATCTAAAAATCTTAATGACGATGAGTTTGCAATTCTCTCACTTCTCGGATGATTTTTAAAAAAATGTATCTTTGCAACATTGGTTTGTTTTTTATGAATTGAATTGAAAATAACATCTTTAAGCTTTCATTTGATTTTATCAAACTCTCACTGAATCTACTGAGTTTTTTAATATCTGGATTTCTTCATTAAAACAATTAATTTAATCTAACAAAGAAGCAGTTTATTTTTGACAGATATCTTTTAACTAATAACAAAGTCGCTCTCCTCAACAAGTATGTATACAACAATTTCATACGATTATTTTTTTCACAGTTTGCACATAGATTATACGTACTTGTGGTGCTGGGCAGATTGCACGGTGTAGTTTATAGTTACTTTACTAACATAGTTATAAGTATTAATTAATAATTAACCTTTTATATATAATTAGAAGCTACAGGGTGTATTATATTATTATAATTAAATTTTGCCCATATACCATTTAATACAATGTTATTACAAACATTATTAAATTAAAATCAATGATTTTCTTCAAGTTATTGCCATTCACTTTGTAACAGCATTGTAAATCAAGTGCACCATAATCTTGCAGCATCTCATTTTCAGTTGCATCAACATTCAGCATAGCTGCAAGTTGCACGCTTACATTTATACAGATTTCAAGACAGCAACATTATCATTATACATTTTTATTAATCGTTTATTTAATAGGGCTTTGTTTTACTTTTCTAATGGCATAGAAAATCCTATTATTTCAGGAATATGCCAGTTGCAAATATTTTTAAAAATCTAATTAGACTTGGCTTTTATCTTTACACTACTCTGATGCCTTCTAACAATGAAAACATTTATAGTAAACATTAGTTACATTTCTTGAAGTTAACATCATCTCAATTTCAAAACTACCTTTAATAATATTGTCCGACAATTTAAATTTGTTAACAAATTTGAAATATAAAACTATTTGTGATAGAAATGCATATTATTAGGAGTATATGAAACTGTTGCGATTTAAATAAATTTAATTAAAAATATTTTAACAAGCGTGCATCTCTTACTTTTCAATTCATATACAACATTTGCATAAAAAAGTAAAACAAGGTTCAAAATATGTCAGTGTTTTATGTAGATGTTGCACGTTGTAAGTGTTGTGCACTGTATTAAAACAGGAATGTTGGGGTATTGTGTACCTAATTATGTTCACCGTTAAGTAAGAAATTATAAAGAAACTTTTCTGACGTATATTTTAAAGGTTTTGAAAAATTTGCATGTTAATGCAAATATAAACGCAAACCCTTTTTAATTATACGTTTTTTCTTTCAAATGTGGATTAGTCTTCTTTGTGTTGCTTATTTAATGGTTGTACGTAAAGAGCATGTTGTATTATTTGTACAGTATTGTTTGCAAAATAATTTTTTAAATTTTGTTGCTAATTATTATATCTTTTTTTGTTGTTGTGTGCAGTGTTTAATTTTTTTTATAATAATTAGTTAATTACAACTGAATTTTGCTAAAGACGCTAATTAATTTTGACAAAATTTTGACAATTAAAAATTTTAATGAATTTGCAAAAAAGAAATTTTCCGCGTGTGCATAATTAGTTCATAATTATTAGCAATAATTTCTGACAGTTCTGCGTAGATTTTTTAATGTTCGCCCCGGGTACATTCCAGAGTCGGACATCCAACGGCCTGCCAACCACTGACGGCCTACAACTAAAATCCCTTCATAAGTATGTTTTCATCATTTCATCCATTATCTTATAATTAGTTAATATCAATCAAATATTATCAACATCAAAATTCAAATAAATGCAAAATTCATCATTATCTTAATAATGTGGTGGTTAACATGGAATTTTATTAATATAAGCTTTTGTACATTTTCGTTTCTCACCTTTCTTTGGTTAACAATTTAATTAATTTACAGCTTGCCCCAATTGTTGTTTTCGTTTTTGTAAATTTTCCGTTTGGCTTACAAATTAATATAATTGTTCGTCCTGTGTAATAATTCAATAATGAATTAATTTGTTACCAAAACTTTTAGTTCAATAATTAAATTGATTGTTTTTGAATTCCACAGGGGCTCACCAGCTCAGCGATCAAAACGGTAATAAGGATAATGGGAGTAGACACCTGGGGGCGTCGTTGGTGTTGACGATAATTGCAACGTTAGCGGCGAGATATTTTATTTCGTAGTCTTCAGTGTGTATCTCAATTTCCGTTCTACAAAATAATCGTTTTATAAACGATTTTATTGTGTAAAATGGACTGACTGAACTTATAAAATAATTAAGTGTGATGTCCTTATAGACAATTTACAATTAGTTTGTAAGTGTTAACTAAAATATTTAGAAAATTGTCGATCGTACGATTTTTTTTATTATCTCATCAAAGAATAAAACGGTTAAAACTTATTATTATTATTATTAATAATAATATTATTGTTGAAGTTCCATATAAATAGTTTAAATGTGTTTTCTTTTCCAATTAAAGAATAGTAATAATTTTACCAAAGTTTTGACTTTAAAAAGAAATTAGTGTATTAAAGGGACCAAAAATATATACGTAATAATTAAAAAAGGAAATTTTAAATTATTTGTATAAAGAAAAAATATCTCAGTAATGTGTATTCCTTGTGCAGCAATAACTTTTAATCCTTATGTTTGATTTGAAATGTTAACTATTTCAAAATAAAGACATGTAAATTATCTAGTTTTCAATTTATTTTTACTATTACCCTTTCTTCTACTAAACCACTATGCAAATATCTGTGATTTTAACTAACAATAAAAGCTTGATGTAAACCTGCAAAAAATGTTATAAATCTGCATAAAATGATATCTGAAAGCAAATCTGCTCTTGCAAAACACATTGTGGAAAATAATCATCAATTTGACTATGCAACTTGTAAAAAGGGAAGAAATTGGTTGATTTTGAAGTCACCAATTGATCCTGTGAGTTAATTTAACCTTCATGATGTATTGAAAAGTGTAGGATTTCATAACTTTTATAGTATGTAAACTTTCTTAATTTTAAAAATTTTACCGATAAATAAATTATTTCCTGCTATACTGTGAAGTGACCATGCATCAGATTTCTTGCAATTTGTAAAATTACTGAAAATCTCGGTTGTTGGCTTGTCAGCATGCTCCTTGTGGCTCAAAGTGATCATCAAGGATTATACATTCTAAAATGCATAAAAAATACTCCTTTGCAAGTAGAAGGTAAGCCTCTAATATATCACAGCATTATTTATCTACTTTCAATGCCCTAGTAATTCCAAGATTAACCATAAGCCTAGTAACAACAATAAGAGTGGGTCTAGAAATGGATGCCCCTTTAGCATCAAATATCTATGAATACCTCCGCTCTCCAATAGTTTTACACATTTTTTGTACTATTATAGAAACGTAATGATTTCATCGATTAACACACCAAGCAATTCAGCAACAAGACATTATTTTATCTTATAACGGAAAAACTGTAATAATCTCACTTTTCTAGTTTCAATTTTGACAAATTCTGGCAAATTCGTATATGAGTTGTGGTTGGACTTGAAAAACTAATAATATGAGGAGGCGTTTTGAAAATGAGTGCAAATATTTGGCAAGGGCATTCCTCGACAAAAACTAAGCCCCTTTTGCCCTATTACTTTTTTTCCCCCAAGTGCACCGTTTTCGAGAGGTAGAGTATCTCAGAAACGATGCAGTTTAAGCAAAAAATTTATAGGATTTGCTCCTCTGTCTGTTGACATGATGAAATACTCTTGGCTTATTATTATTGTTGGTATCGAATCTTACCGGACAGTGTCGTTGATAGATATCCAGCCGGATGGAAATAAACATATATGGAAAGCTATTCAATCATATTTTTATGTACAAAACTACATCTACAATGCTCTAACTACATCAACAGCAAATCAAATAAAACCCTCGGGCTTTACGACCCATTGGGCAAACCATGATATAACATTATTATTATTATTGTGGGGCGAATCGTTATGCTCTTCGAAAAAAGGTGGTGTTGTCATTTTCACGGTCAATCAACATCTCAATACCTAAGCCCAAAACAGTTTGGCTTTTCCACAAAAGGAGAATATGAAGCTGCCGTCCTTGCCCTAAGATGTTTCATGGAAAACAACCGTGACAGAGAAATAGCAATTCTTAAAGTAGATGTTAAGAACGCGTTCAACACTCTAGAACCAGATACGATTTTGGAAGCAGTGAAACGCAAGGCTCCCAAAATCTTCCCATACCTCTGGCAATGCTATGCTTCTCCATCAAACCTGTTTGACGGAAATAAGATCATCACATCGCAAGTTGGAGCCTAGCAGAATCCTTGTGGACCGATGATTTTTAGCCTCGCAGTTCATCCAATCATTGAGAATCTTAACACTGACCTAAACATCTGATATTTAGATGGTGGTTTAACCGACGGGGAACCTAATTCTGTTTTACAAGCTTTGTGTCTTATTAAAGACAAATTTGGCAAAATTGGATTGGAACTGTGAAGTATCCTGTTCCCTCTCTAATGCTCAATTTATTAATGAGTTAAATGTCTTTTCTCCAGGAATTAAAGAATTTTCTGAAGAGAACCTCACGTCTGGACAGTATCAACCATTACATCGCATATTATTTACTATGCAACTGCTTTTCTATCTCAAAGTTTACGAACCTACTTAGAACGGGCCTCTGCTAGAATTGCATGGACATACTTCAAGGATTTGATGATCTTATATTTACTTCATTACAAAGGATTTGCAATTCGTCCCTGAACGATAAACAAAAAGCTATTTCTAACTTTCCTATGCACCATGAAGGATTGGGGATTTGTCAAACCATAGATATCTGTCTTCCTGCTTTCCTGGCTTTAGTATGCGGTGCACAGGACTTGGTCAAACTGATTTAGAATGAGGATGATCATCCCTCTGTGCTTTTATTTCTCGAGGTGTTTGAAACATGGGGCCAGGAATATAGAGACTGCACCGCCATTTTGCCTACATTCCAAAGAAAATGGAATGAAATCATCGTGCCCACAATTATTAATAACCTAGTAATCTACATTGATGAGGACAAAACATGCTACTTACCTTCTTCATGGCTTTATGCACTTCTTTCTAGACCCGTAGGCACTCTCTTGGACAACAATTGCATTAGAATCACTGTAGCTTTAAGATTGGGAAGCAAGATATCTACCCGAAAACCTTTTGGTTTATTACGCGAAGATGGAAAACGACCTAACGGGATGACCTTAATACCATGAGGGAATGGTCACCCTTTAGTCTGGGATGCTACTTGCTCTGACATTATCGCACCCTCAAACTTGCTCTTTTCTTTAAGAACTGCAGCAGCTACGAATAAGAAATCTAAATACAAGCACATTATGGCATACATCTTTATCCCATTTGCAGTAGCGACCTTTGGACCTTGGAATGAAGAAGTAGTAGAACTTATCAATATTATTGATGATATCATCACGAAAAAGACAGGGGACCAAAGATCTAAAGCCTATCTCAAGCAGAAGATTAGTATTACAATTCAAAAGGGCAACACTGCAGCTGTAATAGAAATCTTTTTCAATTCCGTCTCTATGGAAGATTTTTTTTATTTCTTAAACTGTTACTTATATTTATGTTTTGATAATAATACTCTGTTAATTCCTCTTTAGTAAAATATTGAATAAAAACCATAACTATCTGAAGAGTAAATATCTATGTTAAGTACTGGTTTTTCAAGAGCAGGTCATTAACAGTTGCAAACTTACTACATAGGAAAAGTTTACACCAAAATCTAACGCAATACGTTCTACTCTTGCGATTTTATAAGTTAGCATTTAAGCATTCATTGCATGCGAATTATTAGTCTCTAAGAACGCGTCGTTCCAATATTTATTAGATGAAAAATATGTTATAAACAAACTAAAATATCAAAAAATGAAGTAAGAAACGTCAAACTCACCCACTTAAAAAAAAGATAATTGTTGCACTCAGACTCAGTACTCAAAATCAGGATGTGATACGCTGCTAATGAGCTGACATATTTTCGTGACTGGTTGCTCTGGAGGAGACAAACAGCTGTTGTAAACTATAGTATGGCCTTCATCCATGGATGCCAGCAGCATTTTCTGCAGAGAAGTGCATAGTTATATTTTAAATTTTTAAAATTGGTTGGTTAGTCTCTTTTTATGATTCTAATAGCTCTGAAACATTAACAGGGAGAAAGTTTGCGTTTACGAATAAATTCTGCAAGTGACAAACTATTTTGCACAAGGCTGATTTCGGTTTCACGATCTTCTAGTCAGTATTAGATTTTACGGGCCACACTCACCGGATTGTCAAGCTAATTGAACTTTTCAAATAGGACCTTTTAGAGTGATCTGACCTTTCGGACCGGTTAAAGTTTTTGGACCGTTTACACTGCTCAAATAGTTTAAGTTATCTGGACCAGTCAGGGTTTATGGGTTAACTGAACTTTTGGGGCCAAATAAATTTTATGCATTGTGATCCCAGGACGAATATTGGAAGACAACTTCAATCTGCTTGATTACGAAAACTCTTGCCTTTATATTAAAATATTTCTTCTTTCAGGATTACCTAATGAATGACACTGAGAAAACGCATCAATGCTGAAAGATACTCTAATCCTCAGAATTTCATATAGGATGAAGGACGTAAATTCTTCTGCAAGCAATTGTTGCTAATCTTTTACCATTATTTGTTGGTTTTTATAATTATAGGAAAAATCTCAAAGATAGAGATAGAGACAGTTTTCTGTTTTGGTATCTTTTAGCATCTTGGAGTTACAGTATTTAAAGACAATCAAATGAATCCTCAAGAGTTCTTATACAATCTCAACACAATTTTTTAAAATCTAAACAAAATCACAAACAAATAAATAAATCTGAAACGGATGCATAAATTAAATTTCTTGAAATAAATAATTAAGCAATAATTGTAATATGAAGCACAATATTTTACTTCGGACTTAAGGAGACATTGACGATATCGTATGTATTGATATTCGTTATCTCTTAAATGAGATTACTGTTAAAAATAGAATAAATAATTTGATTGACTAAAAAATAATGATCATCTCGCAATGTTGTTAAGTGAATGTAATCAGTAGTTTTTCTTTCGACTTCTTGTATTAATGCTGAATATAAGTGAATCGAAAATGAGGAATCTAATATTTATTTTAAGTTTGTGCCACGTATTTTATTTGATGCAGTTTTATCCACTTGTTCAACCAGGAGAATTACGAGATTTTCAGATTAATGAGGATTCTGACAGAATGATGGTTAGTAATTTCTGTTTTTATTCATATTCGTTATTAAAACTGAAGCATTAATTTTTACTGAATCTTAGAATCTGTATACAGTGTGTCTCACTTTACATTTACACACGTGATTTTTTAAATAACACAAATGTTGGTTGTTAAAATAGACAAAATAACAATACTAATGTATTTTGTTGAAAAACTTAAACAAAATGTTGTTCAATACGTCATAATCTTATCATTACGTAAAGGTTACAGCAAGTGGCAAATCTGTTTGCGGCACAGAATTTCTCAATGATGTCTGTTCAGTATTACGTGTTAAGTACATATTATAAACAATTGTCGTAATTTAATTTTAATTTTAATGTTTTTTCTTTGCTGTCCAATATCTAGATATTTTCATTTTCCCGTTATGACACTATCAGTAATTCAAATTACACAACCTAGGAGATATCCGTTGTTTATAAAGAGTGTATCTTTGGGGTAGAGAGCCGCTTGTTAACAATCTTAATCTAAAGATATTATGAAACATTATGCCTGTTTCCTTTAAAAAAAAAAATCATATATTTACCACTAAAATCAGAGAAGAGAATATTGACAATAGTATCTTCAATATCAACAAATCAGAAAGTACCCACATTCAGTGATCTCGTGATGTATAGTCAACTGATACGTGAAAATGACTCAAGTCTTTCTCCGTAAATTAAGAACGAAAAAAGTTAACAACATGGATTGCATGTTTTAACTTAAATCCCCTTTAATCAATCCCTTGGAGAAATACATAGATGGAGAGACGTTAACATCACAGTTGGGAAAAGAGACAATATTACTTTGCTAGAAATCACAGGCAGAAAACTCGGTAGACGAAACCTATCACGCACAACCTTATTGTTAGGGATGCTGAAGATGATAATTCTAAATGGAATTTCTGCTTTTGTTACTATCTTAAAGTATCAGTATCATTTCTCTAAAATATCCTAGCCTTCAGCGTCCAAAGACTGAGACTCACGTCAGCAAACAAATGTGACTTCAATCAAGCATACCAGTCTCCGTATCAGTTGCATATGCAATACAGGGTTATTTGTCCAAATTTGTTGACTTTATGAACCGAAAAAGCTGACTGTATTTGAATCGGTTTAAGTGATTACGACAAGTCAAAAGATGTACGACTTAATACTCGCAACACATAATTATTCTAAAACCAAAAATAGTGATCTCAACAGTATAAGTTTGCGTACTGAATCTTACGCTGCTGGTGCAACTTCTCAGACATCAAGATTTCAAAGTTGCAAGCTCTACAAATCTCATAAATTTCAAAAGCTTTTCCCAAGTGGATCAGTGGAATAAATCAATTTACTTTTTGCTAGATATCGTTAGTGATAGAAAATAAGAAAACTTATTCACTTTGCACTATGAATTTTGTTAAAAAAGTTTAGAAATTCTTGAGACAATACTTGTTTGGCTGTGTCTGAAAAGGATCCCCAAGCTGTGTCTTTAGGTGGTGTCAAAGGAGAGGAAGATGGCTTGGTTTTTAGGTCGCATAATGATAGAATAAGAAACTGTAATTCCAAAGCTTATAACAGAACTTGCAAGTTGTAAATGAAACCTTTATAAAAATATTTGGTTTATTTTAGAGATATCTCCACAAGTATGGGTATTTAGAAAGTATAGCCGATATGACGCATCAAAAGATGAAGTCCGCCATCATGGACTTTCAACAATTTGTTGGTGTGGTACCAACAGGTATTACTTATACTCTTATTATTATTATTTTACAGACTTATTCTCAAATTTAGGAAACATGGATAAGAACGTTTCCGATATGATAAAACTTCCACGTTGCGGTATGCCCGACATACAATCATCGAGAAGAGTCAGAAGTTATGGATTTCTTGGTATTCTTTTAAATCATGTTTAATACTTTTTCAAATGTATAAATTGTAATTTCATAAATCAGGACCGAACATTTGGCAAGATCGCAGACTAACATATAGAATTCAAAATTATACAGATGATATGGATAAAGAAAGTGTTGATAATGAAATACAGAGGGCATTAGATGAATGGTCACGAATTACCAGAATCCGTTTTAAACCAGCAAAACACAGTTACTTTAGCGATCTCAATATTTATTTTTCCTCTGTCGATGGTGGTGGTGAAATTTTAGCGTATGCATATAGTCCAGTAAGTTATACAGCAATAAATTATAAAATAATTCAATAAATTCTTTTTTCTAGGTTAATGGAACCATTGTACTTGATGATGACGAGCTGTGGACTAAGAACACCAATAGCGGTGTAAATTTATTTCAAATAGCAGTTCATGAAACGGGTCATTCACTAGGACTAGCCCATTCTGATGAAAAGACTTCTATAATGTTTCCCATTTATCAGGGTTACAATGAAAATTTTAAATTAAATTTGGACGATATAAGAGGAATTAGTGCTTTATATAAAGTTAACCCACATCAACGCTTTACACTTGGTGGCAATAATGAAAGGCTTTGCTGGGATCCTAAAATAGATGCAATATTTAGTTCTCCCGATTATTATATTTATGTGCTTAAAGGTGCTAAATATTGGAAATTTACTTTAAATTTCATTTTAGTGGAAGGGCCACGTTTAATAAGAAATAGATGGCAAGAAGTGCCAGATAATGTTGATGCCGCGTTTACCTATTGGAATAACGTGACTTATTTTCTCAAAGGTCCATATATGTGGAAATACATTCAAGATCAAAAATATAAAAAATCTCAGTTAATAGATTATGGTTTTCCTGGAATACCAAATGATATAGACGCTTCTTTAATGTGGAGTGGAAATGGAAAAATCTACTTTTTTAAAGGTTGGTAAGAATTTAGTTAACTATAATGGTGGGCAATTATTGTTATCGTATTTCGGTTGGTTTCTAGCGAGAAAATGGTATTTCTCGAGTTCTTATTGAAAATCTAGGTTAGGTAGGATTTTATTTTCATCCAGAACCTAGACTGAGTAAACCAAGTACGTTCTTAATCTTTTTGATAGCAATACATTCAGCTTTTTTGCATTTTATGTGGCACATAAACACGGAAACTGTATCAGAACGTGTACACTCATACTTAGTGCCAAACTCTGGCGTAAATGAAACAGACTACCGGTTCAGATGTGCTTTGGTGAGCATGTCCAGAAGAACAATTTGAACAAGACGCTTGGATGTACTCTGTCTCTCTTAACCTGTTAATCAGCATTTGCCCAATTGAACTTAATCCTGATGTATCTCGGAAATAAGGTGGAAGTTTCTAATAAGGAGATGATTCTTCAAAAAATAAATGCAGTACGCATTGGTCCTAATACCATATTGTTGTGGCACACGACCTTGTTCAATTCTTTTGTTTTTTTATTATCTAATCGTAACTGTACCATAACCATAAAGCTGACTTTTTGGTAATTTCTGAAAAATCCTATTAACTGATTATTTTAAAGGTCAGGGGATAGTCATATTAAGCTGCACCGTCGATTGCTAATACAGAACTGGACATTGTTGCTTTACACCATCTAAACTGTATGTGTGATCTGATAATTTTTTCTGATATGTATGTATCTGCAAGACTCTGCAATCTAGCAATGACGTTACAGTCCAAGTAAATAGGCAAAAGAAATTTTAATTTTTGGTTTTCAAAAGCTTATTAGTTATATTTCTATCCAACCACAATGAGTTGCAACATCCCAGTATTTTTTTTATTTTTTGTTATTTCTATCTCTTCTAGTCTCTTTTCGTCAAAATATTTAAAATTGTCCACCTGTTGTAATACAAATATCTATTGGGTGTTTTGATCCTCTTTTATTTTGCAACCAGTATTGTTCCTTATATTATCATGTATAATTTTCTCAAATAGCCTACTAAATACGTAGTCTACAATTAAGCCTCTATAATAATCGAAATCTTTAAGATCTAAATGTGCTGTTTTTTATTTTACCGGAATTTTTATGTTACCAACAGTTGTTCATCAGATCTGAGAGATGATCTATTATTAATGATAGTCTTCCTGCCTTTACTAGCTTCACATGCATACTTTCTGAGGCTGGAGATCTTCTATTTTTCATCTTGTTTAATGTTCTTCTTATATCTTCCTTTGTCACTACTGTATTGAGCATTGGTGTAATCACGTTCATTCTGTTTTCTGTTTTTTTTGTATTACCTTCTGCTATCTTTAGTAGATGTTGGTACTAATTGCATTTTTCCATTGAAATCAGACTGTTTATACCCTTGTTTGTGCTTTGTCCTCCTATTAATCTTCTATTTGATACATTCCCCTTTCCAGATGTTATACTTTTCTATTTTTCTTCTTGTAGTTCTCTCTGTTTAGCAGAGATATATCCAATAACCATTTTCTAGAGGTTTCTGTTTGGTTTATGATTTCTTCAGTACTTTGACTCTTTCTTCTAGTTTCAGTTAATATCGCTATGTTTACTTTTGGCTTTTCTAGTTGTTTAAATATCTCCGTAATCTTAATCGTCATACTTTGTGTATTCCAAGTTCTAGTTTTCTTTGTCTTTTTGAAAAGTTATTGTTTTTTTCCGAGGCCTTGGTTTGGTTTCTTTAGTGATTAATTTGTTTGCTGGGTAAGGAGATGTTTTGCCTTCTTTTTCTAACTCACACTACAAGGTGACCATGTTTTTATTTGCCTCCTTAGATGATTAGTAGTTGGGATAGTCTTAAGACACCGCATCTAGTCCGCTGGAGATCTCAACCTGACTCATGTACATAACTAGCTTCTCTCAAGAATGAACAGTAAAGGGACAATTGAGAGAGGCCGTTGGCCTACCGCAGGTGGTCCGTTACAGAACGGAGCCTGATTAGTGTTCGTATCTAGGTTTCTCGGGAATCTTAGTAGACCCGTTTTTAAATATAGGAAATCTCGACGACCGATCGGAAACGCCATGGAGATGGAAGAAGGGCCTGGAGTTTTAGATATGTTTTAATCGTTGAATCTTTCGATTATTTGGATCACTTTTGTTTGGTATATTGAGATTACTACTATCTGTATTCGTTTTGTAAGCAATGGATAGTCTCGTTTCATCTCTTCATTTTGCCGAATTCTAACTGTATTAGGTTTATATTATTCCATATGCGTTTGTACTCTTTTATTACAAAATCTCCATTTGCTATTATTCTTGTTGCTTTTATTTATGCTACAGATTAATTCTTATGATTTCATAAATAAAAGATAAACATCACAAGATGCATATAATATCTACCCACAAATAAAAGTTCGCGCAAGCATTGACTGACATACCTCCAGACGATCGTTTCGTCCTTGTTTGGACTCATCAGTGGAAGATAATGACAGTCAATGCTTGCCCGTTTCATACTGGTTATTATACTAATCAAATATAACATTAGCAGAATGAACATAAAATAGAACGGCTGACCCGACACGTCGATTCGTTCACTAAAAATACTTCCAAGTTCTCAACTTATAGTGGGATTATATGTGTCATAAATAAAGGATAAACATCCCAAAGATGCATTCAAATATTCAAAAAGAGTTTATTCATCGTTTTGGCTACTGTCACGTTGCCAACGGTGCACAATCTGAATATTTAATTTAGTTGTCTTTTGAATTTTGCATTACCAGTAAATTTAATACTGTGAAATTTTGATGTTGGTTTTCTTCAGAGTTTCCTTATGTGACCTATATCCATAATTACCTTATTGTATGTAAAAAATGTGCTCTTTTATATTTCATAATAAAATATAGGGGTTGCCATTAAAAAAAAAATTTGATGACGTCATACCTCCTATACGACTCGCCCTGTATAAATATTTTCTGTTTAAAAAAATGGGCATTTAAAAATAAAAATTGACCGATCCGAGCGTTTTTCCTAAAAGTTCGTTCCTGAATTTTTAAAGAATTTATGCACTACTTTACGAAAGCACTGTATATAATTAAGCGTTGCCTACATTATTTGTATTCTATTAGAAGCTATGACTAAAAGGGAAGAAAATCGTTAAGTTAGATAGTTGATTACGTTGTTCTCATTCCCAACCATTCGATGATAGTAGCCTAAAAAAAATTAATTTATCAGGAAGTGAGTATTGGATGCTTAATCCTCAACAACCGCCATTTATGAGAGTAAATGAAACGTATCCTCGCCCTATTTCACGGTGGAACGGTTTGCCAAATAATCTGGATGCAGCTGTTGGTATTGGCGGTACATCGTATTTTTTTAAAGATGGAAGTTATTACAAATATGATGATCTACGCATGAAAGTACAAGGTGGTTATCCTAGAAGTATAGCAACTGACCTTTTTGGGTGTCCGTGAAATCTTCGTCTTGCTCATAAATAAATGTAAGCAATAATATCTTTTTATTATTGAATTATCTTAAGAAATAGGTGTATTTATTGTTATTACAATTGAGAATTGTAAATACATGTGACTTTGTTTTTAATGAAATAATAAAGACTTTGAAACGTTACCGTTTTCTATTTACTATTTGATGTGAAATAAGTATCAAAAATATTTTATGTTTCAGACAACCAATTCTTCTTAATTATCTATTTAGCAAATACTCATTTAAATGAGAATTCCTCTTAATTTTTTACTTTTACATACGTGTGTTTTTAGATTCGATAGACCACTAATTCTTAAAAGTCATTTTGAAGTTGTAGCCATGTTTTTTGGCTTGTAGATATCCTTCTATAATTATTACAAAGAAATGTCTTTTAAGCTTGCAATAGTCTATGAAGACTGCAATCAAAACATTCAAACCATTCCGGCTTTTATTCAACAACTGTACATCACAGCAAGCATTGCTGGAGCGAATGGGCCATAGTATGCTTAAAAGATGCTTACATCTTGGGCAACCTTACGAATAAAATAAACTGCCTTACTATTAGACAGTCTGGTACATAGTTGATTTGTAGATCCTGCCACAAAAGTGAACTGTGAAATCAAGCAACAAGAAATTTAACAGAGTCGGTAATATCGTCGAGCCGTTTATTAAGGAAATAAGATGGCCTATTGCTAACACTTGACCTTGAGATACTTCTCTTATGTTAGGGAAGAGTTTACTAGCTTCACACTGGTAATATATAGCTCTTGTTGACACTTTTTTGGAAATAATTCGACTAAGTTCAGAGGAATATCGTGTTGTAGAAGGAACTCAAATGCTTTGGTTAGGTCAATTAGAGTTCCAAAAGATATAATGACATATGAATGGTTTTTAAACGCTTGGTCCAGATGGGTTTGTATCTGTCGTACGAATAAGGGCTTTTTGATTTTGGAAAACGCAGGCACTATTGACATTGGACGATGATTGGGCGTTAATGTTGAATTATTTTGTATGGGAATTGAAATTACCTTAAATATTTGAAAGTAAAAAGAAAAGATACCAACTGAGAAACAAAATGAAATTCTGTTGAATTGAAACCAAAATTCCAAAAGATCTTGTGTACCAAACACAATCAGAAAATAATTTGAATACTATTTTTTCAACTGGAAGATTTTGGTTACCAATTTGAGTAATTTTATCTTGGTCACTTAACTGTAGATTTCGAAAATTTTAAATATTTTGCTCACCATTTTAAGCAGTTTTGTCATGGCCACTTATAGTTGTTGACTTCAAAGATTACTAATTTGTCTTCTGTAAAAAAATGCGTTTTAATTAAATAATACTGAATTTTTTTAATCATGGAAGCTTCTGCTACAAACCAGCATGATATCTCAAAAGTTCTCCATTTTATGTTGTTGTACCCTTTTTGTTAGTTTTTGCTGCTTTTTAATCTCTAACTTCGGAATACTTGAACTAGCATGAATAATATCCAACAATTTATTATGTAAAGTTACTTTCAGGCCTGAAAATACAAATTACCTTATTTTCAAGATATTCAGGTTTTAAAAAGCTTTTCTTGTAAACCAATATCAATAGAAATGGGCTCTTTTAAAAATAAAATGGAATGTCAGCTTAGTAGTCTTTGGACAGTGAAAAGTATTTTTTTCGTTGAAATTCATGATGCATTCTGGGACATCAGTAGTCCTGATTCAGGACATACAGTCTGACATGGTGAATAGTATCTAAGAACAAATCTTCTACTTTAGTTTTACCAAGTGTATGAAGGTTCAAATTTATAATTCCCGGTTATCTAAAAACCCGTCGGAGTTTCCGGACAGTGTTTCAAATCTTTTCAATTCTTTTGAATCCGTATCAACCTTCCGGAAAATGCGTTAGAATAAAACCTATTCAAGTTCATTGTTAAAATTATTTTGAAAATGCTGAGATTTTATAGAATTCTAAGCATCGATAATAATTCTACCATCTCGGGTATTGAAATGAGTTTCTTTTTGGACATCAGCATAGTTTTAAATTACACATTTAAATATCATCAAAATTCTAAATTTTATTTTGTAAGTTGTTGCCATTGATTACTGGTTTCAAAGGTATAGATAAAATGATAAATTTGATAGTATCTATTTTGGGCTTAAGTAGAAATAATATTACTTATTATGATATAGAGAAGAGTGACCTATTTATCTATGCCAACAACCGATAAAACGCATTAACAGCTTATAACTTACGACTGGACGTTTCTAAGAATCAAGAGAAATAAAATACTAGTACTTATAGCATTAAACTCCACCTATTTAAAAGTCTTTCAAAGATCAACAAAAAAAGTTGAAAATATTGGTAGTCCCATTATAGTATGTACTAAGTATTTTGCAAAGCGATTATTTGAAATCTTTATTTTAGCATATTTCTTTTTATCTATGCTAATATCTTCTGAAAACCAAAATCATCTAAGACGTTAATAGAAATATAAGCAATACTTTGTGAATCTTCGTAACAAAACGAGGTACGAAAAATACTTTGTAAATAAATAATTTTTGAGATTGGTTGGTTCGTCTTTTCTTCTGAATCTAATAGCTCTGAAACATTAACAGGCAGAGTTTTTCAAACAGGTCCTTTTGAACCAATCTCACTTTTCGAATCGGTCAAACTTTTTGACCGTTTAAACTGCTCGGATTATTTTTAGGATTTTTAGTACAGTTAGAGTTTACAGGTCAATTGAACTTTTGAGTCAGTTGAATTTTATGCATCGTGATCCTGGGACGAGTCTTGGAAAACGTCACCCTAATCCATTTGATCTTGAAAACCCTTGGTTTTATATTAATGAACTTCTTCTTCCAGGATTACCTAAACTAAATGGCACTTAGAAAAACCACTCACTGCCAAAAGATATTTTGATCCTGAAAGTCTCAGAGAAGATGAAAAGCCTGACGGTAAACGCAACCTTCTGCGGGTTCTAGGATTTCTTGCTAATCTTTTATTATTATTTGTTGGTTTTTAGAATTACAAGATTAAAAAGTCAAAAAGTAATGTCAAACAGGCACAATTTTGTTAACACCCAACTACAGAAGCATATACAAACACAGTAGCTTTGCTAAACTGTTTTGAGCAAGAGGACATATCTCCAGTTCGTGTATGCATGTATCATTTCCGCAGTAACTTTCTATATTAATTTGTTTAGCCTTCAGATTGATACAAATCATTGAGAACTGATAATTGCCTGACGCAAAAGTCATGAGGTTGTATAAAATAAATAATATAGAGAAGCAAGTAAATGTTTAATGTAGTATATAAACTAAGTTGGCTAAAATTGCCTTATGCTTCTAAAGAATCGAAAACACCTGGAGCGAATTTCCCTTTGACATGGAATAAGCCATATGTTTACAAAAGAAATTGTCCAAGAAAGATTCGTATTATATCGAAACTTGAAACTTCAAATTTCTCTAATTTTATGGTAGATCAATTAGAACAAGAAAAGTGAACATTAACCAACTTCTCATATGTTTGGCTTGATGCCAAGTAAATTAATATTTATAGATGTATTTTGTTGCTTATTTCCAAATAGATCCTCTATCCAGGTGTGTTAATGCCTCCCTTGCACCTACTTTGTTGAACCCATGCTACCATTTGCATCTACATTATTACGTACAACGCCAAGGTAACGGTGACTTTTCAACATATTGCTGAGATCTGGTAACCACCGTGTATAGCCTGAGTGTGATCCAATGATTTAGATACAATGTTTTGCTACACCCCTTAAACCAAATCACTTTTTCCAAGATTGGGATTTATTTAACTATGGAGTAGATTCAACTATTTCAATTTATTTAGTCCGCATTCAAATTCAAGGGGTTGCACCGTTAAACCTACTCTAAAGCTAAAAAACATGTCGAAGATCATCCCGAGGTCTTTTTTTAATACAGTGCAAAATATTAATTTTCAAGATAGGTTTTATTTTGTTATTCTAAACAGAGTGCACGTTAAAAATCGATTTTGGGTGTATTGAATGCAGGTCTCAAAAAGAAGTAGGATAAGTGAAGACAAAAATTCGTAGTTTTCAGTTTTTGTTCATCTCTTGAAGCCACTAAAAGTAATTTTGATCCACTTTTTGTCCAAAATGCTTGTTTAAGATATTGTGCACAACTTCTGTTCCTCACCAGCCGTTTCAGATCAATAGAAGTTGAAAAATTTAAATTTTACCAAAACAATTTTTTGCGTGGGTTTGCCCCAAGCATGGGGCAGTAATCTGTAATGTAGGGATTTGCCCCAATAATAGAAAAGTGGAATATTTTAAAGAAATAGTCAACAGGAATACTTCAAAAACTTTATATTCTATATTAAACAACTTTACATAACAAACTCAATGTAAACTTTAAAGCCTCTGGTGGCAATTTCAACTGTGACTGCCTTATTAAAGGCGATCTTTGCAGCTTCGGCTACATAGAAGATGCTGAACGTTTTTCTAGGATGCGAATAATTCAAATAGCCGAAAGCAGTGTTGTAATAAGCTTTGAAAGGTTTGAAAACACTCTGTCCAACGGGTGCGTCTTGCAGCTGCTGTGTGGGGGCAAAGTAAGCAATTCAATGTGGTTGGGTTTCGCATACGTAACAGCTTCAAGACTAGTATAGGAGATGTAATTGTCAAGTCAACAAGATTGGGTTGTCTTCACTTGGATTGATCTGTTTTTTAAAACGTTTTAGCCAGTGGATGAACGTTTAAGTGTTTATACAGCCCTTGTCGGTGGCGACCATGTCGCATCCAACTGGACCATATTTTATTAGAAGACGATTGAATCTTTTTTGTACAAAAATAAAGAAAGGGGGTATATAATGACCTGCAGCGCTCATAGCACACACCAACGTCACAATTTGGGTCTGTTCTGCGGCCATAATCTTTGAGACTTCTTTTTGTCCTGTAGGGACTACGGATTTCGGCAGCTTAGTAGGGATAGTTTAAATGCCGCTTTCAACCATATTATAAATTCGCCCTGAGGTGAACTCATTTTTATTTCTTGGGTGCTCTCTCCAAGTTGTCAAGAAACTGATTGAGTTGAATCTCATTGAAACCTATCGTCCTGGCTACACTCGTTTTT
>VTPC01003185.1:7954-18217 GCA_011009095.1 Ignelater luminosus
CATAAACTCAGCGTTTTATCTGCTAGATTACAATGAAAATTGAGCAGAAAACTTGAGTAAGGCATTTTGTCCCTGTCATGATCTACAGTCCTCACTTTTGTTTCTCAATCATTACGCACGAATTAAATTTGTAGTTGTCGTCCAATTATGGTGAAACAAAGGTTCGGATGGACTGAGTCATACTGAACGTGCTTAACCTATTTTATCAAAATTCTACTAGAAATATTTACAGGAGGTATTGGACACTGCGAGTGTTTGATATTCAGCATACCTATAGGCATTTTATATGGCTATTATTGGAGGGCATGCCAATACTCTACAATATTTATATGAATAATGATCAAACCTGGAATTTAAATTTTTCTTTAAACTCTCTAAAAAGCTCATAAATATAATAGTCTAGTCGACATGTCCTGAAAAAAGGGGTTACATGTAAAAGGTCGGAAAAACTTTTCTTTCTGGTATGTTGTATCAGACACTAGTTAAAAATCCAAGTTTTAGACGTCCCAGGCCCTGTGCTAAAGATGGGAGGCTCGAAAAACCGCTAGATTTTCTAACTTTTTTCAGTTTTCGCTCTATAACCGGTTTAGTTTGCATCCTACGAAAAACCATACTATAACCTTATTTGTAGAGCGTTAAATTTGCAACGAGTTTTGTAAAAAAAAGTGTTTTTCTAAACGTCATACTTTTCGAGATACGGAGCTTCAAAGAACCGATAAAATTTCCCAAATTTACCAAAAACTGCAAAACAACACAGGTTATTGTGCAATAACTTGTTTTTCGTCTTACAAACAAAATCATGAGCACTGTTTTTGTAAAGCATTAAATGTCTACATAAGGTTGTGCGGAGTAAAACTGCAATTGCCAATTTTGAGTCAGTGTGTAAGGCATATGTGATTACACTCTTAGTTCGACGCTATAGTAGTTTTAATGGGTACCCTACTGAAGCCACTCAACAAAGCACCAAAGCAGCGGAACGGTTTCGTCGGGTCCTACTGTACTCTGCGACCAAATTCGCCTTTTCTAAAACAACACTAGTAACAATGTCACAAGACGAGTTTTTATCTAACGACGATAACAAAAGTAACCTCATTTTAATATTGATGATTATAATGGAAGCAAATGGTATTGAGACAAAACAGGCAGTAGAAGATGCTGATGTGATGATAATAAACACTGTCATATAGAAGGCTGCAGACTTTGATAGCGTTATCATTACTGGTGAAGACATAGATTTGCTGGTACCGCTGACAGCTTTCATAACATTTATTTCCAAAAGTATAGGAAAGACAATACGCTCAGTGTTTTGTATTCGTCAATATCATTCAGACTTCTAGCCCGTTTGGGCAACGGAAGGGAAGATTCTGCACTCTTTACGAAAAATGCCCTCAAATAGTTAATGTCGGACGCAACAGCAGACCAAATTGGAAAAGCAGGAGAAAGGTTTCTTGTCGCTTTCTACGGTGGAAACATGGACACGGATACACTCGCTACCAGCTATTTACAAAATCCGTTACAAAACCCAAATTCCCACTTTCCATGCTGCTACTTACACAAGACGCTGCCCGACATCATGCATTTCGGACCTATCATCAAGTCCAAACATGAAGAAGAAGAGACAAGAGAAGAGTTCTTTAGATTGGGGCTGGCTGTCTAGCACCCGAGGGCTGATACCGATCAAAAAAACGCAAAACACAGCTTTGCTGCACATTATTTCTTGCAAACGCAGGAAAAGATGCAGTTCGAGTTCAAAGCAGGCTTGACCTGTTCTGCTACGTATATGTAAGAATTGTTCTGGTCATGGGTGTGAAAATTCTCCTGAAACCGATGTAGGTACGCGAAAATGACTGTGAGGATTTTGATCACCAGACGGAGGAAATTATTACTCAAGAAGATGAAGACATCGACGATTTCCCTTCCATTGAAGAATATAAAGATATTGAAGCGCCACATGAACCCGAAATATCGAGAAAATGAAAAAATGTTCTATTATCACACACTATTTCATACGCTCTTCTTAATTGTATTATTTATTGTATTCCTACTGCTTTGGTATTTTGACTAATTACTTTTCGTAAAATAAATACATAAGAAAACAATGTTTCTTTCTTCTTCTTCCCTTACGTGATTTCAAAAAATCAAACATTAGCATAACATCTATGTTAGACTGCATTTTGGTAGATTTTGGTCTGCATGTACGTAGGTATATCATCGGATTTGAAACCTACAAATAGCATAAAATGCAATGTTGTACACAAATACATTTTTTTGTGAACAATAAACAGAAAACGATAAAAAAGGTTATTGGTCGACAACTGGCGTTTCTTGTATCTTTTAGACAATTCGGATTATGCATAGTATCTGTGAAGTTCAGTACTTTCAAAGAACGTAATGTTCTGAGAAAAATTTTGTCATGTGGAGTTTGAAGGAAACTTGATGCTCTACAAAATCTTGTTTGTAGGACGAAAGGAAAAAAGTTATTGCAGAATAACCTGTGTTGTTTTGCAGGTTTTGGAAAAATTTAAAAACTTAACGGTTTTGTGCAGTTCCGTATCTCGAAAAGTCTGAAGTTTAGAAAAACATTTTTCATACAAAAATTCTAGCAAATGTAACGCTCTACAAAAAAGAATCGAGTATGTTTTTTTTTAATTTAGTGTCTGGGTACATACAACATATCAGAAAAAAAGTTTTTCCGATCTTTTGCAAGCTAGCATGTACGTACATATTGACTGGACTATAAGAAAGATGTGTATGTCAAAGCATGCAAGAGAAGTAAAAGCAATGTGGTGTGCTACAAGGATGTATAGTTGAGCTCTTCTATTTACTATCTTTCCTAACGCTGTTTTGAATAAACCATTAGAAGAAGTTATGCAAATGATCAAGATTTGATAAGGTGCACTAAATACTAGAGCCGGAAGCATTTTTCCGTTCTTCTACCTTCTTTGATGTTTTTCTCATTTTGCTTTATCCTAAACCATTATTATGTTAGTAGGATTTCTTATAATTTGAAAATCACGTTATATCTGCACGCTGATTTACTCTTGCTGTTAAAAACTTGAATTTTGTTTACACGTACTCAGTTGTCTTGGAAATGCGTAATCTCTGTTTATTACAATTTTCAAATGACGACGAAATATGTTGCCACATATAAACAAAGAATTGTATAGATGTGTTCAGCAGATGATGAATTTTTTTCTCGTGGATTTCTTTATATTATCCTTATCGGTAAGCCGCAAGATATATATATATTTTATATATTCATTCTAAGTACCACCCTGACAAAATTACGACTTGAAAAAGTCGAGACTGAAGTATACACATCTTTCCAGAACTTTATTACTTCTCCTAATTTTAGTTTCTTAGCAACCAAGAAACCGTAAGGACTAAAAAAAATTTCTAGCGAATCCTAAAATTAAATTTACTTTATCCAAAAAAAACATTTCTCTAGCAATTTTTTCCCATTCTACTAATTTCATAGATAAAATAAATTAAAGGGCGCGGTATTTTAATTTGATTTTATAAACATGTACATAGCTAAAAGGTTTCTATGAAAGAACAAACAGATAAAGTAATGCCATGCCTTAATGAATACGTACCTTTAGGAATAGTGAATATTGCACAAGTTTGCAAGATTTACGTATTTCGAGGTTTTCTTGTTTAGAATCTCTTTCTTCTTGTTTGGACTCTGAAGATTTTAATTAAAGTAAAAGAATTTAAACAATCTCTAGTCTAATTTAACCGAGAACGGTATACAACCTGAAGTACTTTTTAATGACAAATACCTTTAATTGCAACTAGAGCCCAGCACACCTAACAAATGGAAACCTTTTTGAAAGGGCAAATACCTCATGTTTCAATTTAAGTTTCGCCTTTAATTAATAATTCTGAAACATAAAGAGAAAGGGAATATTAAAGTGTACAATGTTAGCCTTAGTTTTCCTGCGTTGGGTAATCTGAACCTCTCTGCGGTCTCTAGAGTGTAATGATCCTGCCCTTGGCAATCTGTAAAAGTGTCGCTGGAGTGCAGTAGTTATTTGTCGCATTATGCACGATATGTACGGTCAGACTGTTCGCGTTCCATCGATCCGGTGACGGATGCAGCGGTACCCGGACTCATTGCTCACTTCGTTACCCCCTTTACAGTCTACTGCACCAATAATCGTATATATCGAATTTTAGAACTCTTCGGATACCTAATGCCCCACCGTTGATGCGTTTAGCAAACGAATACATTCCGGATCCGGTGTCATATCGTCCGTTTAAAATATTCGGCTCACGCATCCTTACAAACTCGCCCCTCACATGTTTATTGTATCAATTTCACGTAAGCCATGTTCCTACGGACCCGGCGCTGACTGCCCGAGGCGTTTTCTAAATGAGACCGGATAAAAATGGCAGGAAGGTAAATAGCCTTATGGAAATCCGGAATAAAAATGGCATCTGCGGCGGTAGAGACAGAAAGCGTCATCATTACGCGGTGTCAATATTCAGCGTTTGCCGGTGGTTGTTTGTAGTATCTAAGGGAAGCTGGTTGGTTGGTGTTATTCTGTGGCTTTTGCTTGTCAAATTAAAGCACTCCGGTTGTAAGTTAGAAGTTACCACAGATCCGCGGCTTTGTTTCGAGTTGGCAAGACCTCGTGCGGTAATTACAAATCCGTTTGTAAAATACGACATAAATTTAGAAATAACGTGTTTAATAATAACGTATTTGCTTTCGAATCACAACGAGCATTTTCTTCTTCAACGTCCAATCGAGGGCAAACAGTGGCTGCTTATCGCACGTATTAGCGAAAACGGCACAACTTTCGCGATAATGGTCATAGCTTCCAGCGTTTTTGCATCTCGAAGCGGATGTTATCGACGATCGTTCTCCCTAACCCTTAACTTTAAAATAAAGGTGGAGGCGCGTATCATTAATACGCCCGCTCGTTATCGCCAGCAATTAAATTGTAGTTTATTGGTAGTTCTCTGGTCGTTAATAATCCCAGGAGCGCAAGGCCGACAGTTTGACTAATATCGTGATAATTTGATCTAGACGCTTGACCGGTCGGTTCTGTCTGGACGCATCGATCCTGGAAGTACCAGAAACAACGGGGAGGATGCTCGTGTAGTAGCAGGTTCATTAAAGCAAATTACACTCGCCAACGAAAAGGATCTGGTAACTGCCACTTTATCCTTATTGCACAAAAAGTATAGACGAGGTGGTGCTTTAGGCTACATTTTTATTTCACGCGAGGCGATTCTCAAACTCCGAGGGGTAAAACTACTAAGCCTTAGGGTGCAACGAGAACCTTGCTTTGAATCGCATTTCTATGAAGACGCTTACGGTAGGCTATCACACGTATAATCATGCAATTTGGCTTTCGGTATCAAAAAAATACTTGCTCAATATAGTAATTCTACTTATTTTTGTCGACTTGGTTCTTGTTACTTATAATTCCTGTTACGTTTGAGTTGTCTTTTACTTTACGTCACGTTTCATT
This sequence comes from Ignelater luminosus, assembly GCA_011009095.1. Taxonomy (NCBI): domain Eukaryota; kingdom Metazoa; phylum Arthropoda; class Insecta; order Coleoptera; family Elateridae; genus Ignelater; species Ignelater luminosus. The sequence goes on from VTPC01003185.1 coordinate 13,438, forward strand.
AAACTTCCTTATATGTAGTTGTGTACTTAATATTCTTCTTTCGTTTTCATTCCAAAAATGCGTTTCACTTTGGTTTTTCTTTTAGTGGAATCTCTTTTCTTAAATTTTTCAGTTGTTATAAGATTGTTTAATCCTCTTCAGACATTATTCAAAGTCTAAAGTTTTGAATTTTTGTTTGTCTTTACCTTTCTCAAGACCTTTTGGTATTTGTAGGCATTTAGTTTTTGTTGAAGGTTGACCTTTTGTAGACCTCCACATTCTTGAAAGATCGTACGTTTTTCTGAGTATATTACTGTTGTTGGCTTTAAATTTCTGAGAAGGCCTGAATTTTTGTAAAACCTTTAATGCTTATAAGTTTTAGAAATCTTACAATTGCCTGAACTTTTTAGTAATCTTAAGTTCTGAAATCTTACAGACCTACACTTTTTCGGAAATTTCTGATGATTCTATAGAAACTCAAGCTGTTGCATTCGATTTTTTGCAGAAGCCTTGTAAGTTTCCGAATTCTTAAGATTGGCTGGGTTTTTGAAGAACTCTTAGTTTTGCATTTTTATCAGGCTGCTTCAATTTTTTAGGAACTTTGAAATTTGTATTCTTTTGGACCTACACGTTCTCGTAAACCTCCGTATTTCTGATGATTCCATAAATGTTCAAGTTGTTGCATTTGAATTTTTGCAGAAGCCTGAATTTCTTCAGACTTCCACATTCTAGTAAGTACCTGAATTTTTATGGTTGCCTGGATTTTGTAAAATTCTCAGTTCTGCATTTTTATAGATCTTTAAGTTGTTGCATTTTTTGTCAGTCTTCGAGTTTTTATAATTTCCTGGATTTTTGCAGAGTTCGAACTATGCATTCTAGTTGCCTCTTTTGGTCTTGTAAAGTTCTGTATTTTAAAGAGTCCAGGTATCTATGAATATTCGCTTTATTGTGTTCAGATTTCACACTCTTGCAAGCCCTAGAGTTTTGACGATTATTTATTATCATTAGAGTTATCTCCTAGTTTACAATAGCACAAAAGTCTTACAGAAAACAGACGGTCATCAGAAACATGGAAGTAAACTAGAATAGATTTGACGAGAACTCAAAAATCAGACTTCTGCTAAACCTCAGCTAACATTAAGATCTATTAGCTTACAAGAGCATAAAAGTTTATAAAATTTCCAGCCTTACAAGGACCGGAAGGTCATCAAAAACATAGAAGTACTTAAAAATGAATTCGGCAAGAACCTAAAAACCAGGGCAAACATAAGAACTTACTAGCATGCAAGAGCAAAAAGCTCCATAAAATTTAAAGCCTTACATAAACTAGAAAGTCATAAGAAACATAGACGTACACAAGAATAGATTTGGTAAGAACCCAGAAATCAGAATTTAGTAAACCCGAGGAAAAATAAGAACCTACCAACTTGTAATTTGAAAATCTCTCTAGAAGAAAACAAGTTATAGATTTTTGGTAAAAGGTCTGCTAAGGCTCAAGATAAAAATGGAAAACCAGCGTAGTTCCAAATCTCACAGGTGCACAAATGCTTGAAGTTCTGCAACAATTTGCGGCCTACAAACATTGAAAGTCTGCAAAAAACAAATAGTATATGGAGATTCACAACAATTCTAAGACTAAGGTAGAAACGTAGATGCCCGAGGAAGGCGGAACTTAGAGTTTTGCAAAAACCCAGGCAAGCTCATAAGAGCTTGGGAACTCACAAAAATTTAGATTTGTGCAATATCTAAATGCAACTACTTACATATATTATTAAAAACTTGATGCTCTTCAGACACTATATAGAGGTTTCCAAAAATGTGAAGGTGCGCATTCCTCTGCAAAAGTTACGAAAACAACCCAGGCAATTCAGGGAACCCTAAAATTTCTAAAAATGTGGATGTTCGTAAAACTTCAGGTTTCGCCAAAAATCTAAATGCAGCATCTTGAATATTTCTAAAAAGTAGAGGTTGTTAAGAAGTGCAGCGATCTCCAAAAACGTGAAGGTTTACAGGAATTCAGAACTCAAACTTTTACAAATACTTATGGTATCAGAAAACCTTATATTTATACGCAAAATCTGAATAAAATAACTTGATTATTCATAGAAAACGAAAAGTATTTCGAAATATAAAAGTTCCAAAAAATGTGGAGGTTCGTCCAAATGGAGGATTTTAAGTTCAACAAGAATTCATTGTTTAATTTGCATGACATTTTTAGTTCTCTAATGTATTCTAAAATAATATTTGTTTATTCAAATAAACAGCCAATACATGTAATTAACGATCAATGGTTGCTTTTAATTAGTGTTTAATGTTAAGGGTAATTTTCTGTTTTGTCAAGTTTTTGGTTAATCCATTATAAAGCTTCTCAATTCTACTGAAACCACTTTGAGAAAAAGTTGTTGTTTTAACGTTTCATATTTACCTTATAATTTTAACCATTAATCCCTTACAAAGAAAATAAAATTATACTTTACCCATTTGTTAAAATTACACAGACTAAGCTCACTCATCAGTAGATTGTGAAAGGGTGTAAATGAACTTAATAATACAGTTTCTACATCAAATTCTTATAGTTAGTTAATTCTCTAAAATGTGACAGTAATATAACAATATATAACGTAAAGTTAAAACCGTAAATAGGATTTAATTGGGAACTCCTAAGCGTAGCACGTGATACGCTTTGTTGGTTTTTATTTTTAGTAAACACCATTTGAGTATTAGCAAGAGAAACAAAAACAGTAAACATAAATAAACATTCAACATAATTCGTATACAGGTGTCTCACGTAAAGCCACAATCCAGTTTTTTACTTTGGTAATGAAAGTTATATCTACTACCTTTAGTTTTTAAATTATACAGAGTGTGTCAAAATAGTTATTCTATTCTAAGTAGAGTCTTTATGATGCTTTTACATATTTATATTTTACTCGACGTTAATGTAGGATAAACCACTCTTTCAATAGGTTTATTCAGCGTTTGATTCTAGAAAATCAAATTTTCTATTTTAATAATATTACAGTGTCACGTCTTCATGAAGTAGTTGAAAGTGATTGAGTTGAATCAATGTCTTAATTAATTAAAAAAAACATGATTGGATGATAAACTAAGTTTCTTCTCTAGAGTAGTCGGTTAGGCATAGTCACAACTGTTGTTTCTACATAAACCTTTCCACCGTAGCCGTAGGTGACGGTTTTCATATGAACATCAGCATCAAACATTCTAGTTGACATTTCTTTGCATTAGTCATATTAACTAAGGTAAAGAAGGCCTTTTTTATAAACAAAAAATTTTAAAAATGTCATTTTGTCTGGGACACATACATCCCAGCTCGACCTTTAAGCTGAGACAAATATAACCCATTAGCCCTGAATATCAATTTTATTTCACAAAGGAATAATACAAAATACGATAAAGAAACATAAAATAATTATAAATGGTATGGAGTGAAGCAGCCTTTATAGAGAGGCACGTCGGCACATGCCGGGCACACCCTATAGGTCCGTGTTTCCTTTCTGAACTAAGATGAACATCTAAAACATTTTCTGCGTGTTTTCCTTGGATGGGCAGATAATCCCCGACATTGAACATCGTTCTTCCTTTCTTTGACTTTTGGTGGTCGTCCCAGTGATGTAGCTGATCTTCGTTTGCTTTGCTTCTTCATAATGAAACTAGCTCTTCTGGAACTCCTATTTGAAATGGTAAAAATGGCGTCTTTGTCCTATGCAAATCGTTATAAAGAACATGAGCATTCGCTACGGCTATCATCAAAAGTTTATAGGACACCTTCTTCCACTACTTGCCAGATTTTCAATCAAAGTCACATAACAAAACAATTTTATCTGTCAAGTCGACGTCACCCATATTAGCATCATAAAACTGAAGCACTGCAGAGCAAGGCACATCCTTGTTCCACCTTTCGTGGTACGTCTGAATTCGTCTAGAGAGTTTCTGGATTAATTTAATATAAAGCAAGATAATTAGTTAGAGCAAGTTAATTATTCTTAAAAAATAGCACCTACATATTATGTTCAACCTCGGTTGTGGTATCTGAGAAGCAGTGGCTTATCGCCAACACATCTTTTGTATCTTGCCATCTGCAAACTATTGCACCTTCGTTATTCACTCCACGATTGAGCTTTTCGGAAAATTTTTGTACACTTCTCCTGCTCTTCATACGTGTTCATACTGCTAGATAGTCCAATTCGATCAGCAACTTGGCAGAAGCAAAAAACCTGTCAAAACACGCAACTGTCTTTTCTCTGATAGAGCTTGCCAAATTTTTCAGGGCACCACTAACTGCTTCAGTATCTTTGCTTGCATATTCTTAGGTCATAGACGTATCCAGTAGAGGAGTCACTCCATCTTTATCCTTTGTTTGATGGGTTTTATAGATAAGTATTGTTTCATCGAAGATTCCTCTTGATTTATCAATGCTCTGGAACGCTGCTTCAGAAAGAAACTTTTGAAACGTAAGTTTTAGATAAAATTCACAACTTCTTCAATGTAGAAATTCTTGCTACAGTTTTCAAGTTTCTCCTGAGTATTGACGTACATTTCTGCCAGCAGAAGTTTGCAAGACCTTTGGGAAAAAGTTTCAAAAATAAGTCCAGCTCGTGCAGTTCACGGGGAAGAATACATTCCCATGATTTTTGTTGTTGGGAATAAAATGCTTCATTGTTATTGAATCATATTGTATTTAATCACTAGTTGCTCATCTTCTTCCCTTATGTCCGTACTTAAATTACTCTCGCGTGAATTTGAATTAGTCTTATTATTATCCTCTAAATCGTTTGTATTT